>JAABKK020001495.1:13557-27350 GCA_011634745.2 Catotricha subobsoleta
AAATAGATAGGAGAGAAAGTAATTTTTAATTAACTATAATATTTATGATAGCTGAATTAATATGATTTGAAGAAGCATTTCAGTGCTTTAACCCATCCATCAAACAGATTTGGACAAAATAATTTCACTGCTGAGTATTTCACACAAGACGACGAATGAGCAACAAATAGCATCATAATTAACCGCAAAACTTAATGACCTCATGTTGTTTGTACATTTTATTGTAATTTTACTGAGATTAACTTCAACTTCAAATTAATATTGTCCACGTTTATACACAATATCTTACTGTTTAGATGTAGACCAAAAAATATATGATTATATTTACGAATATGCAGTACAATGTTGATAAGATAATACCAATAAAGCTCAACCGGAGTCTTACGATGGGATAACAGCTTAAAAAAGGATTTTTTTTAACGAAAAATGCAAATCAGCCTAAAAAAAAGAACTCATTCCTTTCTGTTATATTATATACAAATAAATGGTTTTATACCGGAGGAATATGTATTGAGTACATTAATATATATATAACAATGAAAAATAAGTATATACACTCTCACATACACAACTTTGTCCTTAAGCTCACATTCTTAAATTGGGTTTCCGGTGTAATCCTTTGTAATGCAACAAGAAAATGATATGAATGTTTTCCACATAAAAACATTTTTTTTTCACCAATATTTGATGGTTAATTCGATATCTTTCGTCAGTTTTATTCGATAGACAAAGACAATATACAATTTATGGGATGAAAATGAAATTTACATTTTGATATTTGACCAATATTGTTTTGTAATGTAATATTTGTTTGTATAAATAGCCACAGTTGTTGCACGAAACAAAAATAACAATGAAAAGAAGTAGAAGATTAGGTTTTTTTTTTAACAACCGCTCGCCTTTTGTTTTTATTAACCATAACTTTTTTTTCGTTAATAAATAAAATGCTTTTATATGCTGAGTTTGAATGTACGTTCGTTTGACGACATTTGTCGCGCATTAAATATATGGAAAATCGACACTAATAAAAAAAAAAAAAACAATTTGGTTTTTTGTCTTATAATAAATGATAGATTTAGTGAATTTTATCTTTTTTTTTTAGATTCGTCATAAATAATAAATTATATCTAAGTATACATATATTTTCTCACTTAGATCAGGTTTCTTATTTTAGATTGCCAGGATGCAAAAAAAAAAGAACTTCATGAAATAAGAGTTTTTCATTGTTATTACTGGGATTAGTTTATATATCAATGCTACAGATTTGATGAACAGTATTTAAAAGAGTATTTGAAATAAATTTACTAAAGAATCAGTTATGTTTATACATATTAGATTTTTCAAATATAAAGCAAATCATTTATTATAATACAACTCTTGTTATTTATAAAAATGTAAAATAAATGTGTTCTATCTATCTTTTATCTGCAATAAAATAATATATGAAAATAAAAATGTTAGAAATCAAAGCCTGAGATGCGGGAATCGAAAGAAAAAATACTATAAAAACAAATATAGAGAAAATTTACGCTTGTGCAAAAGATTTGAAATATATAAAAAAAATTGTCAAATGAGATAAAAAATTGAAAACTAGTTATTAAAAATAAATAAGAGAAAATGAAACTTGAACAGAATCCAATTAGCAGGGTTTTTACACCTGAAAAGGTCTTTAATTCTTTAAAAAAAAATTGTCTTCTCTTTTACCATAAAATATCTTGTTTGTACACGAAATATATTCTGTTTTTATGATATTTTTATTATAATCAAATATAATATCAATCGAATAAATATGATTTTTTTTATTTTTTAGTAGAACAGTTTGAAATCTCGACATTTATAAATAAATGTTATGTAGATTTTTACCTTCGATGACTTAAGATATAAACGTGTGGAATGAGAATGCAATTAGTGAAACATCTGACGATGATGAAGAAAATTTAAGTAAACCCAGACAGTCAAAAATTTCTTCATTTTTCGAGAAAATTTACCATTTCTTCATTTTAAAATATAATTTTCGTTATATAAAACAGGTACACTGAGAGAATTGAATAGCTTCTTTATAGTTATTTTGGCGCCAACTCTCCCGGATAGTAAAATGTACCTCTAGTTAGTAGATAAAATAACCCCTCGATTTTACCACTCCACTTCTCTCCCTGCATATTATATTATGTTTAAAAAATACCTACATAATGAATTATTTTTTTTTTTGTATTCACTATAATTTGAATTTTCAATAATTCGAAATGGCAAAAACTCTTATTGCTCGCGTTAACGAGAGTTTACTGTATATCAAAAAATGTGGTATAATTCATTTTTACAGAGGTCTTTGAAATCTCTTTTAAGATTTTTATAGAAATCCTGATAGATCATTAATTATCATTGAATAATGAAATAAAGGAAAATTCTAAATAAGTAAATACTACTGCTAATAATAATAATAATAATAGTAACGACATAAATTACAAAGCCAAATCATTTCAAAACACTAAACCTTACTATTCTCTTTAATTCAATATCAACTTTTTCTAACAAACATTACACCATCTCAATTCGCATTATCGTTCACATAAAACAAAGAGAAAAAAGAAGAAAATTACATAAATCAATCAATTCATTCAACAAAATAAACTTTGTATGGGTCTCGCCATAAAGTGTGGCTGCGTAGAGCGTTCGTATAAATTTAAGAAGAAAAAAGAAAAACAAACTTTCTTTTATCTTTGAGAGTCAAGCATCAAACCACAACACCGTATCACAAATTCTACTCTAAAATGTGTTTAAAAAAAGAACGAAAAGAAAACGTTTTTCCCTTTAAATTGTAGATACTTAAAACCAACCATCCGTATACTCTTTGCCATCATCCAAAGACATCGCATATTGATAAAACGATAAAAATTTCCATTATTATTGACACGCAATTTTCACCATTATGATGTTGAATGCTGATGGTAGTGGGGGCTTTTATTCTTCCTCTCATTTTCTTTTATCATTTACGCATAAACACATCATGTAATATACTTTAAATGTTATGATGGAAACAGAGAAAATGTTATAAAATATATTCATTTGACAAAGTTTTTACCTATGGCCTATAATAGCATCACGTCACGAGCCCTACGATTATACCTAGGATACTTTTTTATTTCTCGAATTATATTTTAAATAAACACGGTTTCTTTTAAGACTGCTTGATGCATTAAGGCCCATCGTTTTATTTTTATGTATTGTGTAAATATGAAAATATAAAGAAGAAACGACAGAAATAAGCAAATATTATGTTTATGGAGTTGAACATCGGTAAGTGGATCACTTACACTTTTTGTCTTGTGATGAATTATGAATTTGTCATTGAAAAATATCTAAATGGGTAATAGAATAGATATATGATTTTGAGTACAAGTTATTGGATTTTTACTCCTCGAAGCGACCACACAATACTCGATTCAAATTTTAAATTATAAAGGTTTTAACAAATTAACTAAAACAGAAAAAAAGCAGAACGAAATTAAATACAAAATCAAAGTGATTGGAATTTGGTTCTGGTTTAATTTATGAAAATATCAACGAGCCGAAACACATATAAAGTACATCATTTTCTCATCTTTTAGATAGGTTTTACTGTATCATAAATTCATAAATATATAAAATAAAGAAAATTATAATATTGAGTCTATAAAGAAAATTAAACTTCCATAATTGAATGTAAACAAATTTTTTTTTCCTTCTGAGAAAAAATAGCCATGAAAATGTCTGTGGATCGAAATATGCTTCTCTTTACCGGAAATATAAAATACTAAAAATAAAATTCAATATATATTTTTATTTATTTATTTACTTCTTTGAGTTGTCATGAAGTACACAATATTCACTTTGAAATTTAGTAATTTTATTAAAATAAATCAAAAGGAAATCATTGGAGTCATCATTTTTAACAAATAAGTCTATACTAAGTAAATTTCCAAAATAAAATGAACGATCTTAAAACTCAACGATAAAGTTACTTTACTCACAATTTCAATGGCTCTCGTAATCATTTTCATGGGAAGCAAACACGTACACTCTTAATGAAAATATCTTTTTGAGTACATTAATGTCGTTGGTATTGTCACAGAAAATAATAAACATAAAATATTGGAGTGCGGTATCTCATTTTATGAATACAATTTTTTTAATGATTCTGCGAATTTTTTATTCTAAAAATAAACAAAGTAAAAAATGATTGACTATTTTCTAATTATTAACCGTTTCCGTTTTTAATTAGTGCAAAATTCGTTTTAAATTTGAAACCATTTTTCGAAATTACTAATGGTTTTTAGCGTAAATTAATTAAGTAAATGCGATTGTTTAATTTTCTCCTTTCTTGTTTCCTGTCTTTATGGAATATTATATTATTATCATCTATATATGACAATAGAATATCTTCTTGCTCTAATCTAATTCTATATTTCTTTCTCGATATTCTATACTTAATGAATTTAGATTAGTTTGAGATTATATTTCGAAAGAGATTAAGGAAATTTTTAGATTAGATTTGGATTATATTTCTCGAAAGATGACGATATTCCTTTTTTTTCTTAATTGAAATCTATTGTCATGACTAACGACAACGAAAACTTTGGTTACGCAAGTCTTGGTTGAGAAGTAAATGGATATAGGTTCTTATTCATAGCGCACACTATTATTCTTAAGAAGGGGGTAATAATTAATTACTGTCTGCAGTGTCGAACACCACCAATGACTATTCGTATTCGATTCATTTAAAAAAAATAAAATAAAAAAAGGCACTTAAAACTTTTCCATAATTAGTCTTAGTGCATGTTTGAATCTCCTTAAAATTTCCATTGATGTAGAACGAAAAATATTAATGAAAAACAAATATTCAAAAAACAAATTCGAAACAGAAGAAAAAATACAATTTTATTGAATGTGATTTTCTAATTTGTGGAAGTATTTACTTTAACTTTTATTTGCTTTGCTAAAATGATATTTCATAATGATTTACCTAAATGGCTTCTTTTTTTTTTTTGCTTTTTTTATGGAAAACCTGAAATTGGTAAGTTGTACTTACATTATATAAGTATGTACTTATATTTATAGATTTCACTGAAATGGTGGTTGTTTTACAAATTAGACAATGAAAATGTTTTCCATTATGTAACTCTGTCTGCACATTTGATTTTATTGATGATTTATTTTCAAAATTGTTTTGTTTAGAAAGCAATTTTTTATATTGTCGTAATCGAACAAATGACACATTCAATAACATTTTCTTTATTCAGATGATATATTGTAATTTAGACAATCGAGGAAAATTTAAATGTCATCGACAAATACTCAACTTAATTATTTTTTGACGTTTAACCAAATTGAATCTTTTCGCTTGATGAATATAATTATAAGAATATTTATTTAATGGAATATTTACTAGAAAAATCAATAGTCAGAGCTCCATCAAATAGAAATTAATTAACATTAATTTTAGTACATGCAAATATTATAAATGTGCTACCCATATATTTTAGTTGATTGTTGGACAAATTTGATAAAACAAACAAACTCACCTCATTGCATGCATTCCTAGCACCTGTAAAATTATACAGTTTCAATTCAACAGCAGCACTATTAAGACATGTGATTAAATGGAATTGTTCTAGTTGTTTTAATTGATCTTTGCAACGTTCACTGATTGCTGAATCATTTTTATTTAATTTATTGAGAAGAAAATGATAATATCGAATTGATTTCTTGTACTTTCGGCATGCTTCAGCATATTGATGTTTCTCAAAATAATAATTACCGGCATTTTTAATTTTTTGGAGAATTTGTAATGATTCCTCTACCTGCAAGGAAATTGAATTCTACGTTAATATCATGGAAGTTTATATTTTTCAAGTGGTTATTATATATACCGAAAATTCATTATCATTAAGTTCCCAATCATCTGGAATAGGTGGCAATTTATCTTCGGTTTCATCATTGTCACAATAATTCCAATTTTCTCCATTTAATATTTCTCCGCAATCTTCGATAATCATTTCCTGCCAATAACATAATTGTGTTACTATATTTATTGATTTTTTTGTTTTCTGATAAAGTGACTTACGGTTAATGGTTCTGCATCGTCGGATGCTAGTTTTTCCATTTCACTTAATATACCAAAACCACGCAGTACGTGACCAAAAACAACATTTGATCCATCCAGATGAGAGCATTCGATTGCAGTTATAAAAAATTGAGAATTATTAGTATTTGGTCGACTAAAATTAGCCATACTGATGACACCTGATTCGTGCTATAATTTAAAACAAATATCACCATTTAATAAAATATTTTACATCTGATACCATTTCAAAATGTAAACACAAACTTTTAATGAAAAATTTTCATCATCAAATGTTGGTCCATAAATACTTTCTCCAGAAGTTCCATTATTTTTGACAACATCTCCACCCTGTGCCATGAATACACGTTGCACCTTGTGAAACTTTATACCTTTGTAATGAAGTGCTTGACCAAATACACCGATGCCTTTTTCACCAGTACACAATGCTCGAAAATTTTCTGACGTTTTTGGAACAATATCTTTTCGTAATTCAATTATCATTCGACCAACTAAAAGACCAGAAATATTTCAGAATTATTGCGTTGAATGATAAAGGGAACGAAATAACGACAACAACAACAAATCTAATAAGATTTAGAATCGCACTTACCACTTTCAACACCAATTTTAATATTCAAATACACAATTGGATTATTTGGATCAATTGGTTTTTTGCGAGATGCCATCTTACTGTTTTAATATTACTGCAAATTTCTAAATCACAATTAATAATTAAAACAAATATTTAATTATTTACTATGCGATGAATACATGAAACATAAAGTACACACAATCTAAGTATTATAAACACTTTAATCAGCTGTTTAATTTTGGCAGATTTTTCATGTTGACAGCCACCATGTATTTAAATTTACTCATTCTGGTTTGCGTCTTCAATTCAAATTAAAAAAGAAAACTCCACTTTTATGAAAAAAAAATTTTGACTTAATTTTAACTTAGAATTTCTCTACTTTTCTGTAAATAAGACAATGTTTTTCAAAATGCTGTATGTAAACGAAACAAGTTATGCTCAGAATTATTTCAGTTTGCAGCAAAGCTAAGAAGAATTATACATTTTGTATTTTTCCTCGCAACCTTTTTCGAATAAATTGCCACTACACATCAAAGACAATAATCATAAATTCAAATGTTTACCGCTGTACATTATTTGGTCGCGTTGTATATTTATTATACCTCCGAGCTCCGACGTAAGAAGTACATCACTATATTTTAATAAGCTGTGTAAATGTGCAGCTCGAAAACATATATTTCTTTTTATATTCCTTGTGAGAATATTAATAATTTAATTTATATTAATATTTAAAATGATTAAAATTAATTTTGTTTTGCGTCATGGCACTTATAAAAATACGCAATTATTTAGAACCTGTATTCAGGTAATGTTTATTGTGAGGTTATGTTGATGCAATGTTTTTGTATTATTATGCAATCACCATTTTTAACCATTTTATTTTATTTAATAGAAATATTCATCATTTTCGGACCATAAGCCACTTGATAAAATAAGAAATATTGGAATATCAGCTCACATTGACAGCGGCAAAACAACATTAACGGAACGAATTTTATATTACACCGGTCGTATATCACAAATGCACGAAGTAAAAGGCAAAGACAATGTTGGGGCTACAATGGACTCAATGGAATTGGAACGTCAACGAGGCATTACAATTCAATCGGCTGCTACATATACACATTGGAATGACTATAATATAAATATTATTGATACACCAGGTCATGTTGATTTCACGGTAGAAGTAGAACGAGCGCTACGTGTATTAGATGGTGCTGTATTAGTTTTATGCTCTGTTGGTGGTGTACAGAGTCAAACTCTTACTGTTAATCGACAAATGAAACGATATAATGTCCCATGCTTGGCTTTTATAAATAAGCTTGATCGTCAGTTATCGAATCCCTATCGTGTTTTACAACAAATGAGATCAAAATTAAATCACAATGCTGCTTTCATTCAGCTGCCAATTGGAGTAGAGGGTAATTGTAAAGGTATCATTGATTTGGTTGAACAAAGAGCATTGTATTTTGAAGGTGATTTTGGTATAGTGGTGAGAGAAGATGAAATTCCAAAAGACATGACTACCGAGTGTTCTGAGCGACGTTTAGAGCTTATCGAACATTTGTCGAATGCTGACGAAACAATTGGTGAATTATTTTTAGCAGAAAAGGCTATAACCGTTTCAGATGTCAAAGCAGCAATACGACGATCATGTTTAAAGCGAACTTTTACACCCGTCTTAGTTGGTACAGCTTTAAAGAACAAAGGTGTGCAACCATTGCTCGATGCTGTAATTGACTATTTACCGAGTCCTGGTGATGTTGTAAATATTGCTTTGGTTGAAAGTGCAGGTAAGCCAACAGAAAAAGTAGTATTGAGTGGTGCACGTGATGGCGTAGCGCCATTTGTTGGCTTAGCATTTAAGTTAGAAGCTGGACGATTTGGACAATTAACCTATTTGCGATGTTATCAAGGCGTTTTAAAAAAAGGTGACAATATTTTTAATGTACGAACAAATAAAAAGATTCGGATAGCTCGATTGGTGCGTTTACATTCAAATGAAATGGAAGATGTTACCGAAGTATATGTAAGATTTGCTTTAAACTGAAACTTTGTAATTTTAATTATAATTTTTCATGCATTTATTAAATTCATTAAATTTTCATTATTAGGCTGGAGATATATTTGCATTGTTTGGAGTTGATTGTGCCAGTGGTGATACATTTGTAACTGACCAAAAGCTAAATTTATCCCTGGAATCGATTTTTGTACCCGAGGCAGTAGTATCGATGTCAATTAAACCAACTAATAATAAGGATCGTGATAATTTTGCAAAAGCTATTGCACGGTTTACCAAAGAGGATCCAACATTCCATTATTGCTTTGATGCCGATATGAAAGAATCAGTAGTTTCGGGTATGGGCGAATTGCATATGGAGATATATGCTCAACGTATGGAACGTGAATATACATGCCCGGTGACATTAGGAAAACCAAAGGTAGCATTCAGAGAAACACTTGTAGGTCCATGTAATTTTGATTATTTGCATAAAAAGCAAACTGGCGGTGCTGGCCAATTTGGTCGAGTTTTAGGTATTATTGAACCACTGCCAGCAAACGACAATACCAGAATTGAATTCCGTGATGAAACTGTGGGTACAAATATACCAAAGCCTTTTGTGCCGGGTGTTGAACGGGGCTTTAAATTGATGTGCGAAAAAGGATTATTATCTGGTCATAAACTTTCTGGATTACGCTTTCGATTACTTGACGGTGCTCATCATATAGTCGATTCAAGTGAATTGGCTTTTATGCTTGCTGCACAAGGTGCAGTTAGACAAGTTTTCGAGAATGGTAGCTGGAAAATTATAGAACCAATTATGGCAGTTGAGGTTACAGCTCCTGAAGAATTTCAAGGTGTCATTATGGCACAAATAAATAAACGACATGGTATTATTACTGGAACAGATGGAAGTGAAGGATGGTTTACACTTTACGCAGAAGTACCATTAAATGAAATGTTCGGATATGTTGGTGAACTAAGGTATTTATATACATTTAAATTTTAATTATGATTGTGTATTTTAATAAAATGGAGTTTTGGTTTTCTAGATCAAGTACACAAGGTAAAGGTGAGTTCAGTATGGACTACAGCAGATATTCCCCATGTCTTCCTGAAGTTCAAGATGAAATTGTATTGGAATATCAAAAATCAATGGGCTTAATTACCCCAGAGAAGGAGAACGAAAGGAAGAAAAAAAAGAAGAACTAAATATGTTTACAACACTCATAGGTGTTTTAACCCTAAAGAACACATGTTAACTTTAAGAACTATGTTGTGCCTCTCAGCACACTTATATTTTATTATTTATTTTACGTTTTTGTTAAAATTGCTTTATACCAATGTTTACAAATTTTTATCGGTTTTTGTAATGCAAAATTAAAATGAAGTGTGCTTCTGAGGTATCCATCCCCTCGGTCGATTAGTGCGAAAAAATTAAATTACTATAAGCACGTTTATAGAAAAAATTTAACACACACATTTTTCAAAAATAAAGGAACATTTTGAAAAATTAAATTCAAGAATTTTTTTTTAATTATATATAAATTTGTTTATTTAAAAAAATATTGATTTTTACATTTTCATTGAGCAGGTTATAACTTCGATAATAATGTTAAACTCGCTAATGCTAATAGTAGAAAAGATGATTCACTCACCGACGATGACGGTAACACCAAAGATTTTCTCCGATTTGCTGAAAAACTTGTGACTATAGCCGGTGCCCTTTGTAGTATAAAACATTCATTTTGTAATTTTAACAGTAAAATACTAAGAAAGACACAGATGTAAAACATACATCAAAATGTAACTTGTAATGTAAGATACAAGATAATAAATACTTTTTGAAAATTATATGTTGTATCGAAGATCATTTGTGGTTTAAAAAAGCTGATACTTTATAAATTTATATTACCTACATAATATATAGTTTTATTTTTATATTTGTTATAAGAGCAAAAGAGGTTTCTAAATTTAATTATTCTGTATATATAGAAAAACTAAAGTAAATAAGCAATTGTATTGATTTATTATGCTTCATTCACATGGCTCAAAATCGGGACCCAAATTGTGAACTACAATGCAGCAATAAAATACTTTCAAAATATTTCAAATAAGAGTATTTTATTTCAAATATAACAAAATACTTGTATTTCGTATTTTAACATACAAAATATTAATCTGAAAGTATCTTGCATTTTGTATTTAAAATAACTGTTGGGGAATATTTTTCGTAGTCTGTTTTTGGGTTCATTGTTTCTATTCGATATCCAAGTATCAGTCATTAAGCCGATTTATCAATACAAATTTAAAAATAACAGAAAGTTAACTAATACTTACATTAAATAAGAAAACGTAAAAAAAATTAAGTCGCAACGTTTTTCGAAACATTTTATTTTGACTAATTATAGCTCATAACTGAGCTCATACTATGACAAACATCAGCGCCTTCTACTAGAACCTCTTGAAACTATTCTAATTTAGAAAATGTCAATTTTTACTAAACCAACAACAACAATTAAACCAAATCACGATAAGAATTCCATAATTCGGCATAAATATCTAGTTAATTTAAAATAAATTTAATTAAAATAATTGATTTTCGTTTTAAGGAATTCTTAATTGTTCAAATGAAATCTATATGAAAATGCAGTAAATAATAATTTCACTCATCATCTTTAATCATAGTTTTCTATAAGAATTAATCATTTTTCATAACGAAGGGGGTGGAACAATTAAAACATTTAATAATGGAATTTGCTGAATTAATATCAACCCCAAAATTAGATGGTGTTATTTTGCGTAATGCATTAAACGAACAAGTTGATGGAACATTGTGTATAACAGGTCATCATTTAATTCTGAGTTCGCGACGTGAAGGAGTACAAGAGCTCTGGGTAAGTAAATTAAAAAAATGAAATTTTCATTTTTATACAAACCGAAACTTGTTTTAATTTTAACATTGTTTACGAAAATCTTTACAGCTATTACATCAATGTATTGATCTAGTTGAACGTAAGGCAAATATGTTAAATAATTTACTTCAAGGTGGTATCATAACATTGAAATGTAAAGATTTGCGAATAATTTCATTAGAAATTAATAGTGCGCAAGAGTATCTTAATGTTGCCAATTCAATAGAGCAATTATCAAATTTGAATAGTCCCCAATTTTTGTATCCATACTTTTATCGGCCAATGTATACTATTTTAGAAGATGGCTATACAATGTTTCGGAATGAATTAGAATTTGCAAAATTATTGGCAACAGATGAGTGGCGAATAACTCATGTAAATAAAGAATTTTCGGTTTGTCCAACATATGGTTCAACATTAGTGGTACCGAAATTAATTACTGATGATGACATTATTCAGTCCGCAACGTATAGAGATGGAGGTCGGTTTCCATTGTTGAGCTATCGTCATGAAAATGGAGTAAGTACTAACCTTACATGTCAATTATTTATTTTCAAATAATAAGAATACATAAATATATTTCTTGCAGGCCATATTATTGAGGAGTTCTCAACCAGTAGGTGGACAAGGTGCTAAGCGATGTCGTGCTGATGAAGCAATTCTAAATGTGATTTTGGGTCGAAGCAAGAAAGGTTTTATTGTCGATACATGGAGTAAAGGGAAATCTAATTCTGAGACTGATCAACATTATACGCAATGGCGTAAGGTTACACGACCAATTGGTAATTTATCGGCAGTATCTGGTATTTTGGATAGTTTTTCAAAATTAATTGAAGGTTTGTAAAAAAATGATCTTATAATTTGAGGGTATAAATAAAATTAAATTTTAATTTCACAGCCTGCAACGATACTTCATGCAACACAGATAAATGGCTCAGTCGACTAGAACATTCAAATTGGTTAACATTGGTATTAAATTCACTAAATGCTGCGTGTGTAGTTGCTCAGTGCTTAGATCAAGAAGGTAGTCCAGTATTGGTACATGGCGGTAAAGGTTTCGACTCAACGCTAATCGTTACATCCCTAGTTCAAATAATCTTAAATCCAGATTGTCGGACAGTTCGTGGGTGAGTTTAACAATGAAAACAGAAGTAAATCATAATTTCTTAATGGAAATATTTATTTTTCATCTTAGTATTCAAGCTTTAATTGAACGTGAATGGATACAAGCGGGTTTTCCATTTGCAACGCGTCACAAACATTCATGTTATACACCAACACAAAGTCGTCCAAAAAGTGCTGGGTCAACATTCATATTATTTTTAGATTGCGTTTATCAATTGCATTGCCAATTTCCATTTAGCTTTGAATTTGGTACACAAATGTTAATTTTAATATTTGAACACAGTTTCTTCAGTCAGTATGGAACATTTTTGGGTGACTCAGAACGTGAACGTGAATCAATGAATTTACATTCGAAAACAACAAGTCTATGGTCTTACTTAAATCGTCCGGATGTATTGAAATCGTTGTTGAATCCTATTTATGAGCCAAATCAAGGCGTTATATGGCCATCTGTAGCACCAATTAGTTTAGAATTATGGACTGGTAAGACGAAATTGTTTTATAATTGTTTCTTATTTGAACAAATTTTATTAATTCTCTTCACCTTTTATTACAATAAAGAGCTATATTTGAGATGGGTAATTGATCAAAGTCAAGCTAAAAGTATGTTCAATCAAATTCAGGCGCTAATCACACATGAAAAAGAGATTAGGAGCAAGGTCAGTGGAAAATGTTTCTTGTTTAATATATTTTTTTAAATCTATCTCAGATTGTGGAAACTTCGTCATGAAAAAGAACTAATTATTCATTTATTCCTTTTAAATTTCAGGCAATAAAACTGAGAAAAGAAGCAACTGATTTGAGCAAGGAATGCGATGAGCTTAATAAAATAATTGGTAATGAACAATAATATGCTTTTGCAATAATATTAGTATTGGATTTCATGAAAATTTCGCATTGTCTAGAATTTTTTATTAAACCTTTTTTTATTATTTATCAAATTACCTATTATACATTTAGATTTATTTAGATTTCAAACATTCCTAATCATTATTTTTTAAGAGAATTACAAAAATTATCTAATATCTACTTACTATCAAAAAAAAAGAAAAAAGAAAA
>JAABKK020001506.1:0-29670 GCA_011634745.2 Catotricha subobsoleta
TTTTGTTTTTTTTTTTTTTTTTTTTCTTCAATCGCTTGCATTGTTTCAATTTATTTCGTTAATTTTAGCGTAATATATATTTTTATTGTAATTGTATATATAAATTTAAAATTTAAATATATATTTTTATTTTATTTTATGTACGTTTAATAATAATATTAATTAATTTTATTATAATAATTTTCATTTTCATTTTTTTCAATTTTTCTTTTTTTTTCTTTATTTAATTATTTTTATTTTTTTTTTAATAAATCCAGGCACACAGAACAAATGATTTTTATGCCCTAGTTTTCTATTATATTTTATTTAATATATATATAATATATATATACTTTTATTATTATTATTATTATTTTTTTTTTTTTTTTTTATAATTTACTTTATTTTAATCTGTTCATTTTTTTTTGCTTTCAATTAATTTTAATTAATGTTATTTATTTATTTTAATTCTCTTGCGTCATAAATATATATATATATAAAAAAAAGAAGATCGTAACTAATAATAATAATAATAAGATAATAATAATAATAATAATATATCGTTATTTATATTTATATAAATATTTTATTTATTTATCAATATATTTATTTAATTTTTTTTTTTTTTTGTTTTTTTAGGTTTGTTTATGTGATGGTTTGTGTATGTATTTTTTATTATTTTTATAATATCATTAATAATAATAATAAAATGTACATAATTAAAATATAGATCATATATTTTTTTTTTTTTTTTTCATTTTTCTTTGCAAGATGTTGTTTATGTTGTGCTTGCATTAAAAAAATAAAATAAAATATATTTAGGATGTCTTTAAAAACAGAAAGAATAACAAATTAAACATTTTCTTAAAAATAATAATTACATAAAGTTATCGTAAAACTGTTTTGTTTGTTTATTTTGTTTGTTTGTTTTTTTTTTTCTTTTTTAAATAAAATGGCAGTTTGTTTAAAATGAGTTTTATATTTGCGTTTTTTTTTTGCATTTTGTCATATGATTTTTTGTTTTTAAAATAATTTAGATATTAATCTAATTAATTACAAAAAAAAAAGAAAATAATATACAAGTTAAAAATTTGTATAAAACCATTAATAAATGGGCAGTATTTTACAATATTCATTATAATTTGTTTTGATTTTTTTTTCTTTTGTTTGTAATTCATTTGTTTATTATTATTTTCTTTTTTTTGTTTTAAGTACAATTAATTTACACATTTTCTTTCTTTTTTCTTTATTTAAATTAAAAAATGTCGTGTTTTTTTTTTTTTAATTTATTGTTTTACAGGTTTTGTTCATTAATTCATTATATTCAATATTCATGTTATGTTTATTCTTATATAATTTTCCTAAAAAATCATTATTGTTATCGTTTTTTCAGAGATTAATTTTCGAAACCACATTTTCATAAATCTACATTACCAACTGCAATCATCATCAAATAAACGTAAATTGTATGAAATTAATTTTCATGCATGCTGATAATTGAATAGTAATAAAAGTTTGTAGTGATAATTATTTATAATTCAATCTCGAATTACATAATTTTTTGTATTTTTTTTTTAATTTTTAATGAAATTGAATTAAGACACATTAAATCAATCAAAACGATAGTAACATAAAATTACATGCAAAAATAGTAATTATAGGATAATATTTTTATACACAATTTTAGGTACATTTGATTAAAAATTATTCGGTTATTACAATTGTTTTGTTTTTCTTTAAATTATTTTGTTTCAATTAAAATTGTTTTAATTAAAAATAGATAAAAAAAAGAAATTGTTTTTTGTTTTTATTCGCATTCTGTGTAATATCACAGATTTTGTTGTTGTGTTTTTGTTATTGAACATTTTATGTAATTGAAAAATGTTCAGTTTTGTTCTTTTCTCTTTAGTTTTTATTGTGAAACAGTTCATTTGTGTGTTTAGGTTTTTACAATTTTTACGATTGGTTAGAATTTAGATAAACCTTTAAATATTATTAACAGTTAACACGTACAAAGATGTTTCACATTTTTTTTTTTTTTTCATAATTTCTATTATTTTATTAAATAGATAGCTGTAAATTATTACATATTTCCTAAAATTTAAATCAGTCGAAACAGTAAAAAGCACTAAACCAAAAATTAGTCAAGTTTTGCGTTCAAGATTAATTTAAAAAAAATTATTAGCATATATGAGTATGAGCCCAAATATAAAATTGGGCTGAGAGCTGTTTTCGTATTAGCTTGCAAGTGGCCAAAAAAAAATGATGGATGAGATTTAACTGTATCGAATGAAATTATAAATAAAATAAAGATTAAGTATTAGGAGTATTTTTAACTAAATAATTTTGATTCCATCTAAAACATTTCTTTCATTTTTTTTTTTACTTCTTTGCAAAGGCATTGAGGTTTGAGAGAGCAAAAAGCTAAATCTAAAATTTTAGTGCGAATTCGGACCCTATAAATATATATTATATAAATTACAAACATATCGTGTTTTTAAATATCTAAAAATGCAAGAAAATTAAAAATAGGAAATTTTATTTTAAATCATAGAAATATAATGTTGAGATAAACTACAAAAAAAAAATACTGGTTTGTTGGATAATACTGTCATAGTTAAATTTAATGTCGTTCGCTAATTGTCTGCAAAGTGCCAAATTGATGACAATCATTAATGCTGATAACACATTAACAAGTTTATTGTCGAAAATACATAAATTTTTCTATCTTCTTTTGACTCATTTTTGCGAGCAAAATGTGTCAATAGATATGGCACAATAATTTTGCTAGTGTGTTCTCAGCTTTACATATCGGTATAACCAGCAGTGGAATTTTGATTTTAAATATGTTAAAGTGAAAGTGCTTGAAATGAAACATTTTTTTTTTTTTTTTTTTACATGAAGTCCGTCATGTTTTACACGTTTTCACACAGCTTTACTTTAAAATATATAAAATTAAAATTTACCGGCAATTATTGGCATCAAAATATTGTAACGTAATGTAATAAAGTATAGAATTTATATATGTGTATACGGTTTGGTGTCGTAGGCCGAAATTTTAATTTGCAACTTCGACCAGAAATACAAAATAACTGCTTACTATTAGAGCAATTGATTAATTAAAAATAAGAAAATCATTTGGGTTGCCATTTCTGATATAAATTGATGGAAATAACTTGAGATTTCGCCTTAATTTCATTTCAACAATCGATTTCTTTTTCCACGTTCAAAATGAATGCAATTTTCGTTGACTTTTCTTTGTCACAAATAGTTTATTGATTTATATTTTATGGCAGGGATTTGAGTAATTTCGAAAATTGCTTGCAATTTGAATTATTTTACATTTGTTGTTATTATTTATTTTATTTCTATAATTATATTACATATATATTATGTTATCTATCTACGTATTTTATAATTATGTGTGATTTAATTGTACCTATACTTATATGAATACAAAATAAAAAGAAAAAAATGAAAAAATGAAAAATAAAACATTGTTTAATGTTAAATCAGCTGGAGGTAAAATAAATAAATATGTCGCTGATATTTTATCGAGGTCAAGAATTTCATTTTTGTTTTTTTTTTTTTTTTATAATAAATGCACAATTTATAGTTTCAGTATGATGTTTACACATAAGAAATGCTTTTTAAAGAAAATATAGAAAATAATTTAAAGTAATAATAATTTAAAATAACAAAATGTTGTTTGTTCTCATTTGAAAATGGTGGAAATCATTGCAACTAAACTGAAATTTATCTCTATATTTAACAAAATATAATGTAAAGGAACAATAAATACCAAAAAAAAAGAAAAAAGCGGTTTGATCATTTTCATCATCAATATACACTCGCAAATAATCACAATCAATATATAATCCAGTAGACCTCTGTAGAACTATAATTAAATAGTATAAAGCATTTCTACAAATCGAAAAAGGAACGCACCAAATTCTATAATATTTCTTTTATCAATTGCATCTTAAATGATTCGAAAACATAAAAATTGACATAGGACGGATTCACAATTTATTATTTTAATTAATTTTAATTGAAGCTCATGAACAGAGCAACATTAGTTAAATGATAAATTTTATAATTGATTTTTCTATTTTTGTTATTTATTTATTTATTTTTTTTTTTTTTGTATCGATCATGCTTTCATTGATATTTAATAAAAACTTAGTGAAAAAATATATGAAATTAAATAATTAAAAATGAACTGCGACGATATCGTAAGTAACTAACGTAATTAGTCATGTACAAAATATAATTTACAAAATATATAAAAGTTGGACGGAAGAAAATAATAAAAGAAAGTATACAGCCCGAAACTAAAGATATTTGGTATATTTCCAGCAGTGAATCAGAATGAGTATAAATAATTGACAGATTATAGAACGGTTAAATGGATGAAATAAAAGTTTTAGATAATTCTGAAAATGCAAAAATAATAAACCAATAGAAAAAAAAAACAATGAAACATTTAAATTGGATTAGGAACTTATGAAATAGAATTTTAACGTCGAACAGAATCAGCATATTTGTTGTGAAATTGATAAAGCATCAACTACAATGACGTAAGGTTTGTAAGATTTTGTAAGGATTTTAACACAGACACCGTTTTTTACACGTTTTTAATCACTAAACAAAAGGCAGACACACTCTCACAAAATGTTGCGTATCTGTGTGAAGAATCCTTAAAAATCTTACAAATTTTAAATACCTTACGTCATTGTAGCTTAATGCTTAATGATTATATTTGTATAATGCTTACTTACGACTGCACACACAATTTACAACAAAAAAAAATCAGCTATTAATTACTTAATACATATTCTGGTAGCAAAGTATAATTATTTAATATGATTTAACTGAATTATGTATGGTCTTGCAAATGCAGTAGTTCAATGTATTTTTCGGTAATATATTTTAATATAATTTGTGTAAAAATATGAAATGACCAAAATTATAATATTAAGATTACGATAATTTTATTTTTAAATCACATAATGAATTAAATTAAGGTGGGTAAGAGGAATTTAGATAAAGGAGTAATATCTTTATTTTTCTTAAGAGTATTGGATTTTAAAATTTAAATATTGAACGGATTGGCTTTAAAAAATGCAACATTCCAAAATAAATTGATATCACGTACGGCAAGAATAGATTTGAAAATGTAATATTAATTTTGTTTTTTTTGTAATCATCAGAGAATTTACTGACTTTTATATTTGTTTAATATTTACTAATATTTAATATTAGTATCTTTTTTTTGTTTGTTTGTTTGTAGTTCATATAACATTTTGAGTATTGGCATAAAAAGAAAAATAGGGGTACTCATTAGAAACTCGGTAATCTCGGTATAGTCTGGTGAACTCGGTATTCTCGGTATATTTGTACATACAAAATAAATACCGATATTATCGAGGTTATCGAGATTATCGAGTTTTTAATGAGTAACCCTAATATATATAATTATAT
This sequence comes from Catotricha subobsoleta, assembly GCA_011634745.2. Taxonomy (NCBI): domain Eukaryota; kingdom Metazoa; phylum Arthropoda; class Insecta; order Diptera; family Cecidomyiidae; genus Catotricha; species Catotricha subobsoleta. The sequence goes on from JAABKK020001506.1 coordinate 5,464, forward strand.
ATACATTACATATGTAAGTGTATAGAGAAATTAATGCAATTCTTTTGGGGGGGGTTTCTGCAAGTCTATAAAATATATGGGTTTGTGTGTGTGTGTGTGTGAATTTTATGTTTATGTTTATGTTTATGGATGTGTAACGTGTGCTGCCTGTTTTTTTTTTTATTATTTTTGTTGAACATTCATAATTTTATTTTTATACGTCTTTTCTTTAATTAACAACTAGATTTATTAAAATTATTTTTTCTTAATTAGTTTTCCAAAATTAAGTTTCATTTCTTTTTTTAATTAATTTTTTGTTTTTTTTATATAGTTTATTATTATTTCTTATAATAATTATGTTTACGTTACGCGCAATTTTCTTATTTCTAAATAATTATATTTAAATTCATCAATATATAATTCAAGTATTATTAATAATATGATAATCAATATTATGTGCAAAATATATACAAAAAGAATTTAAAAAATAAAATAAAAATTCAACAAAAAGTAATTTATATGAGCGCAAAAGGCAATTTTTTTTTTTTTAATTTTTTTTTTTAAATATTTATGTAGGACTGGAAATGAATTCTCTCATTAAGAGTTTTACTTCAACGACTTTCAACTTTTTCGTTTTGCTTTGTTTTGTTTTGTTTTTTTGTTTTTTTTTATTTATTTTTTATAAAAATAATTTAGTTGGTATTTTGTTCCATGCTTCCAAATAATTTAATCAGTCAAATATTTTTTTTTGTAATATCTATAGTTTTGTTTAATTGTATTGAACGTGAGCGTGTTGCAGTAGTATTGCTAAAATATTTTCGTTCTGTTTTAAGAATGTTAACTGTTTTTAGTTGTCTACGGGCCATTTAAATTAACAACCTTAAACAAATAGAATATGAAGAGAGTGAGTGATCTTAGAGAATGTTAGAAATTGTAGCTTTTTAATATTGAAATAATATTTAAAATAAAAACAAAGAAATCTAAAATAACACAATGATCTTTTTTTTTATTTTGTTTATATGAATTCGAAAGTATTTGCCATGCATCTTGTTGCTTTCTGTGCATAATAATTAAATGGTAAAAACATAGAACGTATATACGCTATCATTTCACTACGTGAAAATTTCACTGCGCAAAAGGATAGTAATAGTGAAATGGATTTTTCAAGATATAAGATATTTAGCAAGAGAATATTAAAACAATTTATTAATTTTTTTTTTAACAAATAAACTCCATCAGTTCATTTCGTAAGCGTTTTTATGTTTCATTTCATGCGAATAAGAAAAAAAATAAAATGAAATGCGAAGCGATCCATCGTGCTTATGGGACCTTAGGCCCTTATGATGTTTGCGTAATAATGTATCATGCGTATTGGCATAAGTTCTAAACGATTGCTCGTACAGGAAAATAACATGAAATAAAACTTATATAACCCGAAGTGAGCTTAAAAAAATTGTGAAACATTTTTCAATACAAAATATAAAGAAGATGTTTCATACTATGTATACTTGCACTATGGTAATATACATAGAGAAAAAAAAAATTGTAATGCCCAGATTATTGCTTAAAATGTATATTACATCAAGAGCCAGGTAAGTACTTATGTATGAAATAAATTAATGGTCTGTGTAAAGTATAATTCACACTTTAATTATTATATTTATTGTGAATCAGAGAATGAAAACATTTCTAAACTTTTTTGAATAAATATTTGTACAAAATTGTATTAAATTACTACGAATACCACAATACTAAATAGAACAAAATTATGTAGAAAAAAAAACATAGAGTTAGTTGTTAATAAGTTATAAGACAACAACTATTTAATTAATTTAATGGCAATAAATGTATACTGCAAATACGCTCAGTGCTATTAAACATGACACAAAACATTCAACATAAAGGCATCGCTCTTATGTTTTTTTTATAAAATTATTTAAAAAAAAAAAATACAATTGCTAATGTGTTGAACAATACAAAATATTAATAATGAATCTTGTTTTTTTTTTTTTTTTGTAAATATGTATATAATTTTGTATTTTGTATTTTTTTTTAAATAAATTCAATTATAATATGTGATCATACCCGTTAATTAGTTTAAGTAGACTCAGCGTTTCGAAATATTTTTTTTTTTTTTTATGAATCACAGTTTGCATATATGAATTTATTAATAAAAAAAAACTGCAATGTTCAACAAATATTGTAAATTAATGTAATTTAATTATCATTACGGAAATACTTAGAATTGTTAATATTTCATGTTACACATTTTAAATCATTATTTCATTCACTCTCTCTCTCTCTCTCTATTCTCTGATCGAGTTATTTCATTGATACTTATTTTATTGTGAGTTCAATCACTTTCAACATTTCTAGGCACGAGCCTATGAAATTTTTGAAATAATGAACATATAAAAAAGTTATGGTCATCTCATTATGTAATTGCAATCCCGACCATATCATCTGTAATTCAATTTTGTCACAACTAAATATCAAAAACGAATATATATGTTTAACAATTTATACAATTTTACAGCTAAATGAACACATAGGACATTACGTCTGTTCAATTACTATGGGATCAACAGCTGTTAGTAAGAAAAAAAAAACTTCTGGACCACATAATGATTGACCAAACACCATGAAATATCTCTATCATTATTGAGGTATTATATGATTTAAAAATATGAGTTGAAATATTTGAGCATACCTGTTCTATTATTTGAGTGTATTTATATATTTATATATATGTATATTTTTTTTTTTATGAAAGTTGTTGTTGAGAGACACATTTCTTTCAACTGACCAGTTTTAAAAAAGCGCGTCATCACGAATTACACATTGCATTATAAATAACCAAACCATTATCCTCTTACAATTAGTTCAAACTACTACGAATTTGTATACGATCGTTCTTTATGGTGTCGTCCACTACCTCCAATACCACCTGCAGCAGCACTCTGTTGTGGTGCCATCATCATAATGCTACTATTATCACCGTTTCCACTAGAACCACTACCATTCATCATTATATCATCCATGGCTCGAAACCGTACAAAACCGTGCTCCGCCACTAACATACTACCACTAGTAGCTGAATCACCACTATGCGAATCAGCACTGTGTTGAGAATCAATTAAATGTTGATGTGATGGTGGCTGTTGGTGATGCTGTTGATCAATTGATCGTTGTGACTTAAATATAACTGTATCTGGTTGATAACATGTTGCACGTATACCGTCACTACTTGCATTACTAATACTATCATCATAATCATTCATAGCACCATTACCAATGCCAACAGCTGGAGATGATATTAAATGACTTGTACTGCTTCGTTGTGGCAACTGTTGTTGAAGATGATTATGTCGATCCTTTTTTGCAGATGATGACGAATTATTTGATGTACGACTTGCTGTACTTCTATGTATTAAATTATTATTTTGTGGCTGATGGTCATGTTGCTGTTGTGAACGTGATGTATTTAATGTTCGTATTCCAGATGTACGTCCGACAATAGCTGCATTTATATTTGATGTTGATACAGCACTATTACTATTACGTCCAGCCCCATGATGACCACTACCTCCGCTGCAATTACCACCTGTACCAATATTATTTAATGTGCCACTTTTTCGTATACCTCTTCTTTCAAATGAATTATAATTATGTGATGGCATTGTTGTAGTTGCAGATGAAGATGAAGATGAGGATGGTTGATGATGATTATAAATATTATTTATGTGTGAAGATTGATAGGACGATGTTTGTGGTAATTGTGCACTAAGATTGTTTTGCCTTAATGGCTGTTGTTGCTGTTGATCGTAATTATTACTATTACTTTTAATTAATGCTTTCAAATTTTTTGATGCACGAAATTCTGTCGCACAATTACCAGCTGCCATCATTGGCCGATCAATAAACGTGGGACGATCGAAATTTTGAAAATCATAACTATTTCCGGTACCGTTTTCAGCCACCGTACTATTATAAGGATCTAATTTCTGATGCATTATTATGTCATTTGTTATTGGTTCTGTATAACAATTATCTAATATAATATCTTGTGGATGATGAGAGTGATGATGACGGCTTATATTAGTAGCAGCGCCAGTTCCACTACTATTACCTTCATTTGATGACCGTAATTCAAAATTCGGATTTTCATAATGATCAGGTATTGTTCCACTATCATTTAAATATTCACCACGCTCATCGTTATTGGTTGACGTAGAAGATGTACCGCCACCAATATTATGCTGGGCAATAACAGATGAACGACCACTATTTGCATCGTAAATACTACCTCCCGTTCGTGATGGAAATTCATTTAAATTTGATTGAATTTGAAATTCACGTCCATTTTTGCTAATTATTTGTTGTCCACTGCTAGTAGCGCCATGATGATGATGATGATGATGGTGTTGATGTTGCTGTGCACTACCAATTGTGCCACCTGTTGCAGCGCTCATTTGTGCGGCAGCTTGAATTGGATTTTCCATACCCAATGAATTTAATGCAAATGTATCATCATATATTGGTTTGCCTGTCCGCAACGTATATGTATGTAAATTTGTGTTTGCATTACAAATAGCCGGATAATCAGTTTCAAAATGTTCTTGACTTGATGTTGATGTGCACGGAAACAATGCAAAGCCAGATACATTATGCTGTTCCATACCTTTTTCACGTTGCAATACTTTTGTGGCACCCGTCTTTAAGCCAGTTACCCATGACAACAATGCTATTATTGCAATTTCAATCAAACGCAGCGAAAATTGATAGCCCCATTGTAACCAATCGATATCGGTTAATGATGATATTAATGGTCGTGTTGTTGAAATACTAATTGCACCGTAAATTTGTAATGCTGCTAGCAATATGAATAACAATGCGGTTGCAATTGTTATATGAATTGCATAAGACAAATTTTGATAGCCGTGAATATAATTTTGCGATTTATTACGGAGCACACGTTTCAATATTTTGTAAACATACAAATAAAAGCAACCCAGACTGAAGCATACAAATATATAAATAATTTGACATATTAGTGACAGCACACGTGGTGGTGCATTGTAGATATATGCATGTCCGCCACCATTACCACGGTAGCCAACACCACTTCCACTATTCATATTACGATTTAGCTGTTGCTGTTGATAATAAATTTGCTGATTTCGTTGATACTGTCCATAGCTTTCAACATAGTGTAATGTTATGCACAATAAAACATGTACACTACTACCAACTACCACTGTTAATGGTCGCATTAATGCAGAATATCGATTATTTTTATGATTTAAACTGCGTATTAATAAAAATAATATCAGCACAGCAAATGATATCGTTAAAAATGTTGCTGGCAAATTTAATAACAGTTCAGATATAAATAAATGGAAACTGGAATGTATGTTGTATGCGTCATAGCACAAGAAAAATATTCGTGCCAAACATATTACAATTAGTATTAAATGTAAACATATAAAATAGCTTTGACTAACTAAATGTGTTAATTTATCATAAAATATCATTTTAAATATTGAATAAACGGCTAATACAGTGAATAATATCGCTGACAAATAAACATGTATGTTCCATGCTACGGTCCATGTTGCAACAGCAGGTTGTTGTGGTGATGATGATGACGATGAAGTTTGATGATTATTTTGCTTATTATTATTATTATTATTACCAGTACCACTGACACTGGCACCACCATTTGAAGTTATAAATTTCTTTTTATCATTATTTGTTGCCGCTAAATTTTGTATAATTTGAGTTGAATAGACCATATCACTTTGATGCACCGGCGATTCGGTTGATAATTTTTTATTATTTGAATTTTTGTTAGTTGACGATGTTTGCTTAATTTTTGGTTGTGTTTTTGGTTCATCGCCATTAAATGATGATGCATCGAAATCATCCTCAGTACTAATATCGTCATCATCACCGTTACGATTATTATTTGTATCGTCCTCACTATCGCCATCTATATTGGCTTCATCATCATCGTTTATATCAGCCTCATCATTTTTCTGGCCTGGTGGTATTGATGATTCTGCTGCCGTTGGCATATAGCTTGGACGCGCCGTCACAGTTTTCAATAATACATCGGGTATATTTTGTTTATGTCCATTTACACCAGATAGTATACGTCCGATACTTGGAAAGTTTAAAATACTGTTATTGGGTGAAATACCACTTACGTTTCCACCTTCATTTTCTTGATTTACTTTGGGATGAGGTGTTTTTTGAGTGTTCACTGGTTTTTTCCGCTGATAGTCGGTATTAGTAAGATGAGGCTGTAATTGATGTGATGTGTCTTGTTCTTTTTTGGGTGGTAATGGTATATATTGTGATTTACCACTATTACCAATCAAATCCGGTGGTCGATATGGTATTTTTTCATGACCTGGCATTAAACTGGGTGGTGGTATTGGTCGACGATTTATAATATTTCCAGAATTTATCATACCACTATCACTGTTTGTGCCTCTTAATGTTGGCTTATCTGCAAACGGATTTTGATATTCAGGTGGCAATGGCGGTGTAAAAAATGCTCGAGCTGGTGGTGAATATGATGGCATATCAATTGGATACATTGGAATTGTTGCTTGACCCTTTTTCACATACTTATTCTGAACTGAAAGTGTGAAAATTGAAAATATTTAAATTAATTATATTTATAAATTATAGCGATATTTTATTAATAGCAATATATTATATTTTATTAATGTAATTAACTCTATAAATGTTTATTTATTTTTGAATTGTAACAGCTATAGACTGAGTTAATTCCAAATGAATAATAAAATAATTTACCTGATGGCGCTGGTGTTGAATTCAAATGTCTATGACGATCACCATGATTGTGATGACGATTTGGATTGGGATATGTGGGATTACTGTTACTTTTTAATATATCTGCATTTGGTGCAGATGTGGGCAGTGCGTGATCACGTTCTAAGTCAAATTCATAGTTTTTATTATTATGACGCTGTTGCTGTGATGGTAAAGACTGCTGCTGCTGATGTTGATGATGAGCTGATAATGATGATTTTTGATCATTTAATGTTGAAGTATCTCTGTCCTTTTCCCTATATCTATTGGTAAGAATAAAAATTTTAATATAAGTATTTTGTTTGTCATAGCGTAGGAAAAGATTAAATTTTAAACTAACCGATAAGTTGTTAGTTGTGGTGTTGGTACGGTTGTTAAATTTGGTATAAATACATTATCTGGTATGCTACGCTTTGTTGTTGTACCATAAGCGACTTTATTGAATACAGCTGCTATACTCATTTCCAAACTACCAATTTTATCCAAATACAATGCAGCGCCAGACGCTGAATTACTATTTCCACCACTACCAGCATCACTTACACCATTGGTTATCGAAACCGATGAAGATAAATCTGATGCGATCGCAGCAATATCGCCATTCCCATTATCATTATCACTAATAGCTACAAGTGCAGATGTATCGACACCTCCAACCAAATGCACATGATTATTAATAAATGATGGAATAAGTAAAAATATTAAAATAAACAGAAAACTTTGTGTTGCTACAAATGTTCGATATTTCTGTTTTTTATTATGGTGATCTGCATTTATATTAATAATGTTGGTGGTAGTGGTTGTGCTAGTGGTAACGGGTGTTGTAGCTACAATAGCATCAGCCTTTACATTAATTATATTTATTATTGGTTCGGTTTCATGTTCATGATAGGAATAACGACGTTGACGTAGGTAAACCATAATTGTTCTATTCGAAATATTATTAATTAATAATATTTTGTTCTGGTTCTTGGTGTTGCTTATTTTATAAAGAAATTCGGTTTTTTCATGAGATTTCCGTACGAGTATGTAATAATAATTTAAGACTATTTATTATATATTTCTCGTGGCAGATATCACGAATTCACAATGTTGAGATCTCAGCTATATAAATTATTATTCTTCATTATTTGTTTATTATCTTATTTAAATTGAAATAATAATTATATTCATATTTTAATAAGAAAAATCTAATTTAGAGAGAGACACAAATAGAAAGGAAAACTTATTATTTTTTATTTTTTATTTTATTTTTTTTATATTACTGTCAATTCACTAATTAGTTAATTCTTTTAACTCATATTGATTGTTTTTATAAATCAAAGATTTTCATCCGCACTTGATTTTCAAAAAAAAAGAAAGAAAATATATTATAATGTTTTTCTTTGTAACAATCCGCACAGTGTCAATTATTATTATACATAAATTGTTAGCCTCACAAAAAACGGAAATAATATTTTCTATTAAGTAGGTATCTAGTGTGCGACACACATCCGCATCCCTCCATATACAAACTATAGATATTTATAAAGTGATAATGGTATCGTCGGTCACACACAGAATAAAAATATTATACGATCTGATTACATTGTGATTGCGGTGTAATTATTTTATGTAAAATCGATGAAGTGTTAAGAATCATGCTTAGTTGTTGATTAAATATGTGTTGTATGTTGTATTCATTTTAATCTGCAAAGAAAAATGATAAAACAAAAATTAAAACTCTGCAAAAGAATTATTATTTTTATTATTATTTTGTTAGGAAAATAGGGTTTATTATGTAATACATACAGATATGTATTAATTAAATTAAAAACTATGCCTTAGTACTAACTTCTACAGGAAATAATTAATTAGGTGATTCACTCTGGAAATAATATTAGAACATATAATTGCGTCCTTGAAATGGTTATATGTAATGCATACTTCATGTAAAATATTTTTTACAACCCACCGGCTGTAATGATTCCGTAAGCTATGTTTTGAGTCATAATAAAACCATTCCAAATACTTCTATTGTAACGTTGTGTGCCTCGAAGGAAAAGCTATGCAATTAATTATTAACCCACGAACCTCTCTCCACACAAGTGTCAGTTACAAACGTTACATTATGTTCTCCAGTTGGTCATCATCTAATATCACGCAGCTATATGTTACACAACTTAGTAGTTTATCTGCAACCACAAACTACCTACACCTAACAAAACGAAACGTACGTTACGTTGTGTGGAATGGAATGGTGTGGAAGCCGTATACCGTTTTTGTGTTTTTTTTTTTTTTACATATACACTTTTGTGCTTAAATAAGGCGAACAATTTTCTTAAAAATGTTTAATACAAATGCAAGTATTAGGGTCCTCATTGGGTCGTAGCCAAATATATGTACATTATGTCATTGAATGATAGGACCACAGTTTTCTTCTGTTCCTTTTCGTATAAAAGCAAAATCGAACAGTTGTACATAATAAAGATTTAGAAGGGTTGAGCCGGAATACGATGCATTTACTAATATCATTTTTACCACATGAACAATATGGCTATCGTTCTGAGACATATTGCAATATCTACTAAATGCTTAGAATTATAGCCATTAATTATTTATTTTCTTAATTCTTGTTTAATGCTTAAATCGAAATTAAAGCTTTTTATTTGTAAATATTGATCAAATTATCAAAAAATTATTAATTATATAACTATAACTATGAAAATGTTCTTTCTTAAAAAGATATTTTTTTATGCAGATAAACATCTAGACAAAAATCAATATTAAACTTAATCACTATACTTGGCCTGTATTTATTCAAGCCCAAAGGTGCGCACAGAAAAGTGGGTAAAATTATTCATTGTGCTATAAAGAAAAAAATAGCCTTCTCTGAGTATTCACAAAATAAATACAACCTTCTTAACTCAATATTGGATAAAATAGCATATTTTTTCAATTTTCCAAAATATGATTTGCAGTCGCATGGCTTATTTCATGGTTTATTTCTGTGAAATTATTTATCTTTTTAACTTTTAAGATACTTGAAATGAACCTTTTACTATATTTTCGAAAAAAAAAATCAAGTATTGGTTTCAAATATTTTTTTTTTGTTCGTTGGAAAATTTGCTCGTTTTTCCTCTTTTTCTTCTTCCATTGGCAGGTTGTTTGTTTAAGAAAAGTGAGCTTTTTCAGACAATACCCAGTCCTACATTTTAAAATTTTAGATAATTGGAATGTAATGACACGTTTTGTGTATTAAAAAGATATATTTTCCTAATAGATTTCCACGTAAAGAGAAAAATCATCAGTACACTTATTATATTAAAAAAAAAAAAAAATCATTACAGAAAAGAATATATAGATTTAAAAAACTAAATAAAGTTCGATTAGTTGAACTATTCGATTAACAGAGAATTATGTGAAACTGACAGTTCAAAGGTTGAGCCGTCTTACTTTTTTAGTCTATTCATCTTAAAGTCTAAACAGGAAACTCATTTCACGAGCATAATTTCTTATATTCACCATATTATTATTTCAATTAAAATTACGCTAGTGAAAATTTCATTACACGCGGACAGAAAACCGGGCTTAATTACAATTGAAACGATCTTACTTGAACCAAATAATAATAATTTTTTGCTTTGGAAAGGTGAACAATTGAACAATGAACTTATTTAGCAAAGTTATTGAAATTACACCTTTCTGTTCATAATGTGATAGTTTTCTGGAAGGTTTCCATCTCCCAAAAACTTTGTAACTTTTCCAAAAAAAAAGTTTTTTTTTTTTTTTAGAAAAACTTTAAAAAATACTATTTACCAAGCATTTACATGGGAACATATACGTTGTTTGCCTGAGGATGGAAGTGTTTTTCTAATTCACTAAATTGCAAAACAATAAATCTGTTATGTTTTACATTTATTTCGTGGATCCGTTTTAATTTCACACTTCCACACGCTTCATTTGACAAATTACAAAGTATATCGAAATGTATAATAAATTAAAATTCAGTTCAGTGTCAACTACCCGCAAAATAAAAGCATTTAATGTAATTTACAATTTTATTTTTTCAAATTTAATTTAATTTTCATATCTTTTTTGAAATTTTAATAGAAACGTTTTCATATGGCAAACTTTTCCATGAAACGTTTTTACACTACCATCTCTCCTCACATAAAGGGTACCTCCATTCATTTGCTTGTAGAATGTTAGAGATGGTGGAGGTGTGTAGTTAAAATGCAATAACACTGATGTACAGTTATTATATGTAGCTGTACAACAGCTAAAGGAATACCCATTATAATATGTTACATATGCTATATGTCAAAATATATTTCAAATTTATTGAAAATAAGTTTTTAATGAAAATGTCAATTTGTGAATAACTTTGTCAAATTTAATAAATATTAAAAATAGTTTCACTCATTAAGTACAACAAGTAAAAATTATTTCCATATTGAAATTGTAATCAACATACAATAACAATAATAATATATTTAATAATATATTTAATAATGTAGTCAATTTACACAAAATAAAATCATTTTAATTTAATAGCTCTGTTTATTTATTATATAATATACCGTTACCATTTAATGAACATAACACCTAAAATACATAACGATCGTATTATAAAATAAATTGATTCAATTTATGATAGTCCTTCAATATTTATGGAAATTAAATCATATTAATGTCTATATAGTAGATGCATCACATCATAGACACTTACTTATAAATATACTTAAAATTATCGTCTTCAGATTTATTTATAATTGGATTCTTATGTAATTTCGCTGATATGCTATAAAAGGATTACAACTGGATAATAATAATAAATGTTTACAAAATGCTACAACCACATGAAATTAATATATTAATGAAAATATCAAAATATTTTCTATTGTTTAATGGTTGTTTTCTTTTGAATATATTGTGAAATTGAATATCAAATACAAGTCAAGTAGCGATACTTTGAATTATAAATGTGCACTGGATTAATTTATACTATTTGAATATTTTGAATTGAGGTAATAGAACTCGCCTATACTAGATGAAATAACGATTAAATGAATAGACAGATTAAAAATAATGTAAGCCTGTTAAGTTTATTTATAATTCGTTATTATTTGTAATATAAAATCTTTATATGTATCAATAATGAACATTATTTCAATCATAGTAGGTAGGTATAACTTTAAACTGAATTTTACATTAGCTAACAAATATTATGTGTGTCAGTTAAACTCACAGTATAAACGAAATTTTGATGGCCTAAAATCAAATTCAAATTTGAGTGAAAAACTTAGCGTCTGAGACGCCAGCCTGACAATATTGTCAGGCTGTCTATTGGACAAATGGAGTGTTTAGAGGATGTGGTGGGTATCCTAAAAGTACTGTCAGGCTATGTCAGGCTGCCCCCTTTAAGGAGAAAATATGGTAAGGCTGGGGCACATGTGACGCCAGCCTGACAATATTTAATTTTTAAATTACAGCCCATTTCTTTGTCAGGCTGTTGTCAAATTGAGGGGTTTATAAAAAAAACGTTAGCCAACCTAACAATATTTTCAGGCTATATCTGGTAGCCTTTATTTGAAAAAGGCTGGAGAAATTTTTACGCCAGCCTGACATTTTTTTTTGTTTTGACAGGCTGGGGAATATGTGACGTCAGCCTGACAATAATTTTATTTATATAGTAGTTTAAATTACATTAATAATTTTAAAAAATTGATTGTTTGATATATTTAAAAAAAAAACAAAAATATTTTAGAAAAAAAAACATTAAATAGCGGCTATATCGTAAGGAACTAAAAATGAAAAAATTATCAAGCTGATGGCGTCACATACTCACCAGCCTGTCAAAATAAAAAAATGTCAGGCTGGCGTCTTATTTTCTCCAGCCTTTCCCCAATGAAGACTACCAGATATAGCCTGACAATATTGGCAGGTTGGCCAACGTTTTCTATAAGCCCTTCAATACCCCAATGAACAGCCTGACAAGGATATGGGCTGTAATTTAAAAATTAAATATTGTCAGGCTGGCGTCACATGTTCCCCAGCCTGACCATATTTTCTCCTAAAAGGGGGCAGCCTGACATAGCCTGACAGTACTTTTAGGATACCCACCACATCCTCTAAACACTCCATTTGTCCAATAGACAGCCTGACAATATTGTCAGGCTGGCGTCACAGACGCAAAAACTTAAGCTTAATTGAAACGGAAATTAAAGGTTATACCGAGATATAAACATTGATTGAATGAGTGGACCTAAGAACAAACCAAGTTTAAGCTTGATTGAAAATATGACTTCAAATAAAACTTAGTTTAAGGCTAAACTAAAAGAATAATTAAAATAAAATCTATTAAATTAATAATTATTTAACCGACCACTTCTCGGAGATGATTCAAAAACAATATTAAACGTATGTAAAGATGTTTTTCGTCGACTATGAAAGCAGTTTTTTTTTTTTATTTATTTTTATTTTATTACAGGAATAAATGAATTTTAAAACCAAATGACGATGTCCGATTCATTTCCACGAAAAATGTGATGAATTAATTTAAACTTTTACATAAAAAAAAAAAATTATAATAATAAAAATAACATAAAATAGTAATAAAAAAGTAGATTGTAGGTTTTATCGATTTGGTTTCTGACAGTTGGGAGATATATTGTACATTGTGGTTTATAATAAATATTACAATATTGTGCACAAAAATGTTTGCGGTTGCTTTGTACTCTCAAGCGGAATGTTAAAGTGAAAAATCAGCAAATAAGAAAAAGTATAAAATAAAATTAAAATAAATTCCAATATTCTGATTTTTAATTTATTGACTTTGTAGTAAAAATAATATATAATTGTTTGAAATTGATCGGATCTCTTTTCTGTGCCATCGCTTATTTTCTGCAATATTAGGGTAAAAGTAGTAATAAATGAAACAATGAGAAGTAAAACCATTTGTCGCCTTATTCATTAAGTGATATCACAGGAAAACCAAAATCTTAACGAAAAAAAAAAAAAATCTATGAATTTTTCACCACATTAATAATTAACCGATGGCCATTCATAGTTAATTTATTTGTAATTGTTGTATAAATTTCTATTACAGTAGACTCTCTATAACATGAACCCCTGATAAGATGAACTATCTCGATAACATGAACTTTTTTTGAGGCTATTTCTATCGATATTACCGCCAATAACAAGAAATTTTGCTTTTATGAATGTTATGTAACATGGAATCTAAAATATTATTGCTTAAGTAACGAAAAGAGTCATGTTTCGATAAGATGAACTGACATTTTGTGTTCACGTTGTCGAGAGTCTTATGTATTTTAATAGTGTGAAATATGAATCCTGAGTCAGGCACTGCTGACATACTCGTATTAATGTGCATAGGTACGTAGCAATCATTTTGGTTATAATTAAAGAATGAGGTATTTCACAAGCAATTATCCATTGAAAATTAGTTTTTAAAACACCTTCAGCAAAAAACGTAGTTTTGGTAGAAAATTTCCCTACACATTTGGTAGAAAATATCGGCTTTTCTCACCATACAAACAACCATTTTTTAACTTTTACATGAAATCCGAAATAAAACGACACATTTTTGCATTTTTGAAATTAAAATTTCTTAATGAAAAATGCATCTGATCAAAATATTAATATTAAATTCGTGATTAGAATTGCATAAAGTTTTTATTTATGTTACAAAAAGAACATCAATTATTTAGTAGTGAAAATACCTCATTATGGTATGACTCAACACCAAAATATACTTAGGAATCCTTTCCCTTTGTATGATATAAATGTGTCATACCTTTACACGATACACTGAGAGAACTGAATAGTAGAATCTATCTATGGATTATTATGCTATCAACCCTCTAAAATGGTGACCATTACCCAAAATGGAGAGGTAATTTTAACCATTAGATAGATTGGTAATGGTTACTATTTTGGAGGATTAGTACCAAAATAGCCGATATTAATAGTCATCATTTCTCACGGTGTATGGAAATATATATTTTACAGGGGCTTAAAATATTTGGGCAACGTATGACCACCAAAATCAATTCAACTTCTTATTCGATGGACACATTCAACGGTGTTATTATTATCTATCGCGTACTGAAAATGGAAAACCTTGAGAATATAATAAAATTATAAAAACATATTGCGATATTTTTAATTAATTAATAATCTGAGAACAATAAACGCATATCCAATTTCATCATTGATATTTTAATCTAAATATATCAGAACAATATATGCTTTAGATGGCGATAGTTAAATTTCTTTAAAAGGTTTCATTTTGACTTTCGTAGAATTTGGTCATAACAGTACCTTATAGAAAACAAATATTTTTTTTTTTACTTTTTTTTTCGAATTTTGTCCCGAGTATTTTTATGAAGTGATAAATTATTGTATGGAAAATTTTTAGATGACAAAATGGCATAATAGAAAAATTGTTGAGTGATGTATTTGTGTATCCCATCCCGGTACTTAATATACGTAAGTAAGCCTATCGTAATGCGCATATTTTATAAAAAAAAAAGTTCAAGATACAAAGTACCTCCTTCCAAATGTTATTAATAAATGCTTGGAAAATAAAAATAAAAAAAAAAAAAAAATAAAATGAAAAGAAAAGAAAATAAAGAAAAAGAACATGATTGATTTCTATTGTACAGAGACTTTTCTTTTACGGTTTGATTAAAACAATGAAATTAAAATTATATTGAATTTTTTCTACGAATTAATTGACATATTTATTTTTGGCTTTATAAAATAAACCACACAAAAACAGAATATTCAATTAAGAGTGAAATAAATAACAATTTAATTGTACCTGGTTTTAATTTCAAAATGAAAACGACATTTACAAAATATCGTTCATTTTTATTATTTTTATTTTGTTCTTTTATGTAAGTATTGTGTGTATGAAATTATTAAAAAACGTAGAGTGCTTTAAATACATCATTTTGAATTCAATGCGGCAATAATGTCTTAAATTTTACATTTAATCATAGAAATTAATCAAAATAATGTGATCTTTTTACGAATTTATGAATATATTCTTAAAAATACTTGCGGTAAATATTAATTCGAAATTCTTATGTATGATCATATTAAATAGAAGCAGGTATTGAAGGCAGATTGAACAAAATATATATACACATATAAAATATTTACTATTGTGATTTATGCATCCCGTAATGTCACAAACAGCACTGTAGCGCAGGCGGAAAATGAGAGCAGGCTGAGCCTCAACTAATTCATTAAAAGGCCTACCGAGAGGTCTGACGCTGCTGGGTTGCACAAATTTTGCTAACACGCTTCTGCAGTGAGCTATAGAGAATTCGATAGATTGCGTTTACTTCAGTTCTCAATATGTGATTAATGAATATAATACTAATTAAAGTATCGCCGTAAGCGTAAAAATTCTCGATTTAGGATTAAAATGGCTTAAAATCGAGACGAGAGAAAGTTATATAAAAAAAATCGAAAGCTGGCTGAAAGTTAAGAGCAGGTTAGCAATACTGAGAGCAGGCTCAGCCGCATGAGCCTCTATAGGAGCTACAGCACAAATATAATGGAGGAGCGTTGCAGCACTGTGCGACAAGTTGCAATTAAAATAAATCAGTTAAATAAAAGAAATGTTTAATGTTGAAATGATCTCTATGACTGATTTTTATTACTTTTTTTACGAACAAAACAACAAACTAACACAATTAACACAATTTCTCATTTAGGGATGGTCGGTAGGGTTATATTTATCTATATATGTTGTACAGAGAAAAGTTCGATTAAATTAGAGTCAGTCATAGGTGCAATTAACGTTAAACCTCTCGTTTAGATGATATTTTAATTGTAAACTGTCGCGTAGCGCTGCACAACGCCACTGTGATTTAGGGCATAATTCCCATTTTAAAATCATAATTATTGACAGCGATGAATCACACTTTACCGGCAGCCATATACCAACTGATCAATGATTCAGTCAATTCGGTTACATCTTGAACTGGCGCGATAATATTGTAAACCAGAGTTATATGGAATTTAATTTAGAGTTCTTTGATTAAATATATTGTTTAAAAGGTAACAACTATCTAAATTGTATTGAAATGTGTAGTTAATTAAAAATTATCATTTTACATTGCCTTTGTGCACAAATATTAATACAAATAAGATTGTTGGTCGCTGATTTATATTAGAATTTGAAAATAGTTAAATCATATACAAAATGATGGATTTGTAAATTGATTTTCAATGGTTTTAAGATTTGGAAGAATTCTATTTTCATTTTAATTAAAATAAATATAATTATCTTCAATAACTTTTGTTTATTTTTGATAAAAAAAACCCAAGCTTTCAGTTCGTCATTCATTGTTAATTTTTAATTAATTAGCTTAAAGGTAATTAAAAAAAAAAATTCTAATAAATAGTTTGAATAGTTTGATAAACAAGATTTTCATTTGTTGGATACGCCATTCTTGGAATCTGTGATTGTTTATAAGAAGCGATTTGTGCGTAAAAGTGCAATGGCATCAAAATGTCAAAAATGTTATTTGATTAAAATAAGTATGTATTATTTAATTAAGGGTGGGTTTAATTTCAAATGTTTAAATGACATTTTTCTAAATTGGATTTATTATATAAATCAGTACGACGCAATACATTTTTTAATTTACATCAATTAAAAACAAACCAAAATGTAGGTAATACACACGTGTAGAGGCATGAGATTAATATTAACAATAATCACAATTACAATAGAAATAAATACTAAATAAAGGTGATTTTTGTCGAATTTCCCCATTGATTTTGTTTCCGTAAAGTCACATTCAGATTTTCGCTCAATTTCAATTTGCATACGAAACATAAAACTATACCAATATAAAATATCCAATACTGAACTGATTGGGATTTTCATTTTTTTTCTTTTTTTTTTTACTTATATATTTTATTTATGTGCAGAGTGCACAATATGTGCTCTCACCTCACACAGAAAAATAAAAAAAAAGGTTTTCTTTTTTGAATAATACAATTCGTTATTATTAAATAAATTTTCATATCTATTTTTATTAAAGTCGGACACGTGCATCCAAAAAAAAAATAAAAAAAATATGAACCCGAATAAATTAAGTTAGGCAATTAAAGGTGACTACAAGAAATAATTCGAAATAAAAAAAATAAAAAAAAATCTTTTACTTTTCTGTTCGCATGACATAAGAATCGTTAGTCTAGAAAATCGCCAATATACTCCACATAAATATATTCGTAATATAAAAATGGAAAAGCAGGAAACTTCCAAAATATTAATAAGTAGAAAAAAAAACAGGAAAAGTCGCGAAATCGAAAATCATCGAAATCCACCCAAACTCCAAACTATCATATTTTTTCTTCTTTTTTTTTTCAACATTTCCAACCTTTAGAAACACACTCTCACAAACATATTCTCACACGCACAACCCACATACATAAACAAAACACACAAAAACAACACATAAATTTTAATGGGAGTTCAATTATAAAATTTCGGTTTGTTCTTTTCCATTTTAAATAAAAAAAATCAAATAAATTAATTATCACCACTTTTCAGCAATTATGTTACCTTTAAAATAGATTTAATTGAGGTAAACTATATTTGTTTTCCTTAATAATGGTGAAAAAAAAAAAATCTAATTCACGATTTTGTTCGATGTTGTTGTTGTTGTTGTTATCAATACTAATAAATATCGAAATGTGTGTATTCGTTTGTCCGCGATAGTTTACTAGTTTGGTTGTACAACACACATATCGAAATTGTCTCAATAACAATTAAATCGTTTAAAATTAACAAAAAAAAAATTGCTCTAAAACAATTATTATTTTTTTAAATAAAATATTAATTTTTAAATTGATTAAATTTGAAAACATAAATAAAAAAAAACATCAATAAATATGAACAATTTCAAATATTATAAAATGAATGGTTTTTAAGCTCGTAATAATGTCTGCTACACCACCAATACAACTATAACAACAATAACACACAACAAAACACAAAACAGAAAATAAAAATGAAAAAAAAAAAAAAATGAAATAACACAAAAATTATAATAATTACATATTGGTTATTCTTTACCGCCGCCGACACACAGCGCCTTCACCATCTTCTTCTTTCGCTGCTGCTGCTGATGATATTGTGTTTATAGAACAAAAGAATGCACATAATCCAAATACATACACCAGCAAATTGTATAGAAATATCACATACACAACACATACATTTGTGTAAAAGAAAACATCAAATTTTGGGAATAGATTTTTTCTTCTCTTGTCTTTCTATTTTTTTTTTTTTTTTAGGTATATTTTACCTTCACTCACTTTTTCTATTTGACCACTAACAATAAAATGTTTTTTATATACAAATTAATAAACGATAATTATAAAATTAACACTTTAATTCACTTTAATTGCAAATAAATTATCGAAATTGTTTTAATTTTCTAATTAAAAATACAACACCGTTGCACAAATTTCGAAGAGAAATCTTCACCTTTTTCTATAACACAGTGCTGATGTGTAGTACACGACGATGGCCGCCATTTTAAGATTTGGGATTATTTTGTGATATTTTGTGTAGTGTGCTGCGGTAAGCACATATATATCCATACATATATGCAACTAAATTCGGTTTTTTATTTTAGTCGATTGGTGGCGCTGCACACGAAATATTTCAAATTAATGGTAACAAAAAAAAAAAGAAGGAAAATAAGAAATCTTCATATAGCAATTTTTTGTTTTGTACTAAATTAGAAAAGTTATACTTATTCATTATTTTGAATTTAATATTTATACTATAAATATATTTTTTTTTTCTAGTAACTGAAACGTTTTTTTTTATCTGGGCTTCTTCGTTTAGCATTCAGAAAGTTCTAATGTTTTTTTTTTACATTCTATCATTATAGATCATGTTTTTCAAACCTATAGCCGAATTCACATTCACACTACAATTTTATCGTGTTGAATATTTATCTTGAGGATTGAAATAGCTTCTAAAGGGTTGATCAAGTAATTATAAGATATATGAGACAAAGTTGCGTCTTCAGCAGAAGTACAAGTCACTCTTATACAATTTTTCTGTACGATCAATCTTTTAGAAGTTATTCCAATCCTCAAGATAAATATTCAACACGATAAAATTGTAGTGTGATGCGGCTATGAATACGCTAGGTTCTCTAGTCTAAATTGAGTGTTCGAGAAGATTATCTCATCTATCCATCTATCCATCGCCACACATACATATACATATTATAATGAATAGCTGAACTAACTGACTAAAGTACTGCGGAGGACAAACAAAGAATTGCATAGCTGAATTTTGTACTGGAGGACAGAAATGTCATCGCCTTGTGCTTTATACATCTATTCATCTAAGATGAAATTTTGAGAAAAAAAAATCACATCGTTTTTCATCGTCTTAGATGAATTTGAGATGATCACATCTAGATGAAAAATGAATTCATCTATTTCATCTAAAATACATGTGTGAATAATAATAGATAATTTAAAATTTAAATTAATGATAATTTATATTAATTAATTAAAAAGCTCTCATTTTATTGGGTCTCAAATTTAGCGCAAATTCTATCGTTGATGTCAAACCATAAAAAAAGGCTTATTGAACGGTATTAATAATTGATTCAAAATGCTGAATTTATCATTCCCAGAAAGTAAACAATTAGGTAAAAAAAATCTCGAGGTTGAAATAAAAGTCACGAGGTTCTACCTTGTAAGTTGCTACAATCCGAGGGTGGTAGTGTGGAAAATTTTACACATATCGTTTTCATTGAAATTTCCAAAAAAAATCCTAAAACAAATTTCTAAATTGCATTAGATGATTTCATTTTGCGGACAGTTTGACACTGAATTGAATTTTATATAATATCAGTTTTTTTTTTGCAATTTTGTGTATTAAAATAGCACCTTCATCCTTAGGCAAAAGAAGTGAGATATAAGTTCGTGCTAATGATTGCTAAATAGTATTTTTAATTAAGTTTAAAAACAACAACAAATATTTTTTGAAAAGTTGGAAAATTTCCGGAAGTGGAAACGTTTCCAACATTTATCATTTCCGGAAAACTGCCATCCCTGCTATAGTGTTATAGATAGCACATCGAAAATATAGATCCCTCAGCAGTATGGCTTGAACAAAACTAGCAGCAGCAAGATCGATTTTTGCTTTAACAAGCAACAAGAATTTTTTCGTGCTAAAGCAAGATAGCAAGCAAGCAGCAGGAGCAGCAAGGTTTTCCAACTCTACAACTTGCTTACTTGTAGTATTGAAAATATTGAAATTGAACTAATATATTGATTTCGAAAAAAAAAAATGGAAAAAACTTATTTCGAATCAATATACATTCAGACATTACAAATATTCGAGAGACTAATATTAAGCTCTTCACACATTAAGTTTTTATATGTTTCATTCCGCACGCACTTATGCAATTCAGTCTCTCGAATTTTTGTGATATCTGTATTCAAATTTATATTATGTCACATAAATAAATTTTTCCAATTTTTTTTTTTTCAACGAGCAAGAATTGAATATTTTATTTCATTAAGCAAGCAAGATTTTCGATTCTTTCTTTCTTGCTTAGTAATTTATTTTCTTTTCGTTTTTTTTTGCAACCAAATAGTTCAAACACCCAAGCAAGCAGCAAGTTAAAATTGAACTTAGTGAGGGGTCTGCGAGGATTTCATTTATTTTCAAAAACCTTTTAAAACGTGAATCAGGAGACCAAGTGCAATTCAGAAAATAATGCTAGAGAAGGCATGAATATACCCTAATATATAATACGATTTGAACACAAAATTAATTCATTAATCAAAAATTAAAAACTTAAAATTTGAATCATCTAATCATCTAAAAATTCCCCTTTAGATGATCTTTCAACTATTTTTTAAAATCTAGATGAAAAATGAAATCATCTTTCAAGCACTGGTCTAAAAGTGTAAAAATAATAATTGGTTTAGATTTGACATAGATCCCAAACAGACTAGCAACATAATTAACGAGGGAACTACGAAGAGAGTTTAATGATGTTAGATGTTAGAATGGTGAACTAGTTGCCAAGTGGATGTGTACGTTTTATTTTGATCTTTGGGGAGTTATGAGACTGAATTTTGGGGAGC
This sequence comes from Catotricha subobsoleta, assembly GCA_011634745.2. Lineage (NCBI taxonomy): Eukaryota > Metazoa > Arthropoda > Insecta > Diptera > Cecidomyiidae > Catotricha > Catotricha subobsoleta. Next base: position 27,448 of record JAABKK020001506.1, read on the forward strand.
TATACGACTTAGAGAGACATGAGACTTTCTTTTTGGGGACTTATGAGACTTTTTTATTGGGGAGCTATGGACTGGGGAGTTATTCAACTCATCCTATGGCTATAGCATATTAGTAAAGTCAGTATATAGTTTAAAATATCTATAACTTCTATCTATAACCAGCTCCCACTAATTTTTGAAGATGCAACTTTTCTTCGCTTATGATTTTTCTGTGTGACCCTCCATTAAGAAGTTACAATTTACCGGACTTTACTAATATGCCAAATAATATATACCACAGCCAGAGGCCAGAACACGAATAAAATCTATTTCAAATCGGATTCTATTTTATAAACATTAAACATAAATAATTTTATTGCTTTCAATATGATTAACTTTTTTATGCGTCTGTGACGCCAGCCTGACAATATTGATGTCACATATTCCCCAGCCTGTCAAAATAAAAAAATGTCAGGCTGGCGTCTCATTTTCTCAAGCCTTTTTCCAATGAAGGCTACCAGATATAGCTTGATAATATTGTTAGGTTGGCCAACGTTTTCTAAAAACCCTTCAATACCCCAATGAACAGCCTGACAAAGATACGGGCTGCAATTTAAAAATTAAATATTGTCAGGCTGGCGTCACATGTTCCCCAGCCTGACCATATTTTCTCCTAAAAGGGGGTAGCCTGACAGTACTTTTAGGATATTCACCACATCCTCTAAATACTCCATTTATCCAATATACAGCCTGACAATATTGTCAGGCTGGCGTCACAGACGCCTTTTTTCTTGGTAAATTTCTGTGCAATAAAAAATATATGTAATATATGTACTTACTGACACGAAGACATCTATTCTATTATTGTTTCATTTATTTTTAGTACAAGCAGCTATGCCAACATTTTAAAATTAAAAATGAATTTTTATCGGAATGTCAGAAATATTAACGTAATATAATAGAAATCATAGACCAAAGTTTTCTTTTCAATTTGTCATTTGATATTTGTATTATTTTTTTTTTTCTTCAATATCTGTCTGTCGTCATTTTGCTTATACAAATATAATAGTACTGAAGTATTTACAGTCAAAATAAAAAAAAACCTAATATACCTGCACATTCCGTGTATCATTTCATTGGTTTAAATTTTAAATAAATTTCCGTCCTAAACATCATTTATGTACTTAATTATTGCATACTAATACATAAATATATTCAACAAAAATTCATTTATTATTTATTATCTATTATCGTTTTCGCCAAAAAGTTTTACGTATCGTGAATGTTAAGTACAAAATTTTATTTGATTAGATTAAATGCAACGTATGAATGCTGCACAAATTACAAATTACAAATAATTGTAATTATTCATTCATCGAAAATTTCTAGTACCTGAAAGATTAACCGAGTACTTAATAATTAGAAAAAAAAAATTAAATAAAATAAATAATAATAATAAGAAAAAGCAAAATGGGCAATGTGCAGTATAAACCACAAAATAATAGTGCAACGACATCGTCATCAATACGACGAAAATCATCATTAAATAATTTAACGGGTGCCATTTCAAAGTTACATCAAAAACAATATCCACAATCAACATCGTCAGCGTCGGTAAATACTGGTAGTCCATCAGTTGCACATGATGCATCGAATTCTGATGCAACAGCAGGAATGTCACGTTCAGCATCTGGTACAGATATTACGGAAAAGAATTATTCACAATTTATACCAACAGAGAAATTGGCCAAAGTACTGATTCCATCCAATATCTTTAGAATATTTTAGAATATATTAAAATATTTTATTTTATTTTTGATATTTTTATTAATTTTTAAATACTTAATTAATTATTTTTTTTTTTTTGCATATTTTCAGATATTGCAACAAAAGACACAACAAGAATTTGGAGTTAATGGAATTTTAAATGAAATATTTGTCGTAAGTTTTAATATTTATTATGAATTGCTTAAAATGAGGGAATAACCACTGAGGAGAATACCTTTCCGACAAAAGTTCCATGAAACTTAAAAAAAAATAAAAAAAAATCATAGAATTCTATAAGAAAGTCTGGAATAGAAAATTTACAAAAAGATATGTATGAAGACCACAAAAAAAATAATAATAAGGCGCTGATAATATATTACGTAACACGAATTTAGCCATTTCTTAACACCCCCCGCCCCCATTCCAACACATCTCCACCCACTCCCAGCACCCCCCCGCCCCCTCCTCCCCTCCCAT
>JAABKK020001517.1:0-17258 GCA_011634745.2 Catotricha subobsoleta
TTTGAATTTCTTCAAAAGTTCAGTATTTTTGACTTTACGACCAAAACACCAAAACAGGTTAAAATTAGAATATATATCTTTTGAAGATATTTTGATTCTGCATCCAATGGTACGTCAATTATCAAAATCCGTCAAGCCGATCGTGACAAAAAGCCAAAAAAAGAAGTCGAAAAAAAAAAATAAAAAAAAATCTGATTGTTTACAAATTGTAAGTAAGGTGAAAACGCACTTATATAGAAAAAAAACAACAATGTGGGTGTGTGGTATACATGTGTGAAAGTGTCTAATTATTTTGAATCAAAATTTGCACCGCTATAGTATATGTAATTTATAATTACGAAAAATGAAGTGTTGTACCAATGGAGTTGGCAGCTTGTTTTAATATATATTTGTAATTCGTATTGTTGACAATTAGACCCGTAAACTTCAAGACGATTTTAATTTAACTCAGGCTTAAATTTAAACTAGTTTTACGTTAACCGCATTCAATAGTATCCAAACATAAGTATGCGAAACTTCAACGTGATTTACTAATTTTAATTTTAGTACTCTTTAAACTCTCAAACAAAAATACAGTAATGTCAAAGTTCAATCAATCAAAATATATTAAAATCAATTTAACGACATTGTATTATAATACTGCTGAAAAATCGTATAGATTATAACACATAAAAATATTTAAATTTGTTATAACAATTGTAACACAAAAATGAATAAATGATATAAGATATAAAAAAAAAAAAAAGATTTTAGTATTAAGTGCAGCAATTTTCCCCAAATCGAAATGTAGATCCGAAATGTAGTATAAATTTCATTCAGCTTGAAGTTTACGGCCCTTAATGTTAATCAACAAAAGCTAATCAATAAATTAATTATTGAATCATATATTTTTATAAATCATTAGACCAAATGAAAAAGTTGCATTCAGAATAACCATAATACAGGCTAGAATATCAAAAATTAATGAAATAGCACAACGGTATGTTTAATTTAGTTCTTTCCATAAAATGTTTTAGGCTAACAAATAAAAAATCCAAGGAAGATTTAGACATTTTAAATAATTATTTAAATATTTTTTAATGTATTGTATTTATTTATTTATTTTTTCTTATATTATAGTCACAATCAATATTTAACAGAGTATAATAAACTGACAAGTCCATCGGGACTGCGTGAAAAACAAAAAAAGTATAAACTCAAAAATAAAGAAGTGATTTTAAAGATGATTAAATATAAATTTCGAATGTAAGTATTAATATAGTTTCACTTCACCCAATTCAAATCAAATATTTTATTTCATGTCACATCATCTTAATAAATGCTTTTATAAGCCTTCTGAGAAAGGTAAAATTTGATTGTTGAAAAATGTATGTCATATAGCTTGAAAATCGGCTTACATACAATAATAGTCACTTCAATTAAATATTACTTCATTTTTGAAAAAAATCTTCCCTTCTTTTCTTCTTTTTTTTTTACCAAAGTAAGTTTTTTAGCTTGCCGGAAAAATATCAAATATTATTATTATTATTCAAAATAAACACATTTAAGCTGAAATATTATTGAACATTTATTACTTTTTGTAATTGTTGATAAATAAAAAAAAAAATTGGCATCACCTTAATCTTATTTTGAATTCTTGTAGTTTGCTTTAATTAAATTTATTTGAAAATCTCTTTGTGAATCGTTGATGCCTTACTAAAGTGTATTAACACTCTTTTGCATCGATGCAATAAAATAAAAATACATATAATTCAAAAAATGCAAAAAATTCAAAAATTTCAATTAATACAATTCAATTAAATTAAATTCAATTCAAATCATTCAGAAATTATATACAAATACACGATTCCTATATAGTAGTTACGTAGTTACTTTATTTTTTTCGAAAAGAAAAAGCCTAATTTCTAAAACTAAAAATTCGCGATTAATGTTGAAACATCAACGAAAGTTAAATCAGTAGATAATAATTGTTTATCCTTGTTCATAATTACTAAAACAGCGGATAAGTGAATTTTAATGGATGGATTTTGAATTATTCATATTTCAAATTAACACTGGAAACATGATTTATAGTTTTATACTGTTGCGATGATTAGCATACGAAAAACTCAAGATAATTTTTTGTTTTTTTTTAAAGGGAATTGTACAACTTAAGACAAGAATTTTGCGTGGCAGAAATGGATATGACTCCCGAAAGGAATAGATTGAAGTTAGGGAAGCAACCCAGGTGTGTTTTCCTTATATTAAATATTAAATAGATAATGGTTTAAATCATTTTCATTAAAAAACAGATTGGAATATGAAACTTGCAACGATTACAATAATCAATTGCGGAGCTTTGAAAGAATGAAAAATAGACTAATAGTTAAATTTAGCATTGAAAAGAAATTTCTTCAATTTCTAGATAATTATACTGTAGTTGATTGCAAATAAAACCTTATTGAGAAAAATAAAATGCATGAAAACATCAAAAAACATATCGTCCATTATTCACAATATTAATATTTCTTTAGGCCCAGCTTACAATGACCATCGTATACGACGTAAACGATCTTATAGTCAAAATCGTTTAACAATCGATTTTCACCGTGGCTGCGATCAGTTGCGATACTGCATTTGGTACAAATAAAATGAATTACGCATAACTTTGACAATATTAGGATCGTAAACGATGGTCAATGCAGCAGTACCTTTTGAAACTTCGCAATCACATCTGTGAATCTGTCCTATAACATCTTAGTTAGGCGAAAGACGCTGTAACATTTGTGACTTGATGATAAATTATGTATCGAAATGTTTTAAATACTCAAATTCTATATATTGAATATTAAATTTCGTACACAAACTCACAAAGTCGACCTACAGCATCTTTGTTGTCGCGAACTGCCCCATTGTCAATAGATTATTAAAGTTTTCTTTTTAATAACATATATGAACTTTTCCATTTTGTTTAGGTTAAAAAAATGTATTTTTTTTTGTATTAATATAAGAGGCACAAACTTCAATAATGTGGCACGATAGAGGCATAGTTTTTCAAAAAGTGAGAATCAGCTGCGGTTAATTTTCCAAAATTTTAACTTTCTTAAACTTGTATCAATTTGAGAGCACAAATTGAACTAAAGCACTAACCATTCATATCGTTGAAAATTGCAATTTCAGTTTTCAATCGGCTGGGGTATCGAAACCCAGTTCTTTTGATAAACTGTCCGAATTAGGGTTTAAATAAATGTGTATAAAAAAAAAAATAGAATTGGAAAAAATTTCAAAATTTAATGTAGAAAACTTGCACGGAAATGTTTCCATTGGAAAATTTCCATACTACGAACACTGGTTCAATACTTATTTATGTCTGGGCCTATCTATCATTCTAAGACTTACCGTATATATATATTTTTTAAATGTGGTATCGTGTTAATGAAATATTTTTTTTTTAATATCAACTTGATATGTTTGTTCGTGTTCCTTTCAAATTTCACACATAAATCTAATATAAAACAACTTTGTTCGTTATATCCATAGCAACAATGTCTCTAAATATTTAGTCACCAACAACTATTTTGCTTCTATATATTCATATAAAATTGTCCATCGTCATTAAGATAATGATGTTACATTATTAACACATAGTTGATGGTATCAATGACTTCTTAGAAGAACTCTTACAGCTTATTTAGTTTCGCGGATGAAAATATATTGAAAACATATCGAATTTGAATTTCCTTGAATTTATCCCAAAAGAATTTTGTTATATAAAAGATCGATTAGTTTATCCTAAATCCTGCATAGTTGTTCTACTTCTTTTTTTTTTATTAGGGTGGCAATTTTTTTTAGATCGTTTTTATAATTATTAAAATTTAAGTAAAAACACACGGAAAAGCAATAGAATCGATTTGTAAATTACTTTTATTCATTTTAGTGTAGAAAAACGTAATCATGACAAGTTGCTCAACAATTTTTAATTATGTTATGGACATAAATAGTAATTATCTTTAGAAATCAGTAACCCTCAAACCCACTCCCTTATTTATTTTTTTCTAAGAGAGCGCGCAGAGGTCAATACCAAACCAGTCAACTTCAATCTTCGTTTAGAATGTTTTTATAATATTTCTTGGGGGGGTTATGTTCTAAAAAAAAAAATTTTTTTATACACTGCGAACGGAAAGCATCAAAAAATATTTTTGGTGAAGGACGAGTTCCTTTATGGACTAATGGAACTAGCATTTAAATGTGCTGATTCTTAGCGGTTTTCTAATTACCACAATAAACATTAGACAATGTGATATAAGCATAAAAATAAAGATCATGAAACTAATAGAAATTTGCTACAATAACTTTTACTGTCAGTTATAATTAAAAATAAACTAATTCCAAACTAATAATAGGTACTTAATGTTGAAATTTATGTCGAAACGTTAAATTCACTTCATTTTAGGAATATAATAAAAATATTTTATTCACATCAAGATCAAGTTTAAAATGTGTTTGTAATATTGTACTCGTTTATTGTTGCTGTACCAATTTAAAAAAAAAAGCATGTTAATTGAAATTCAATGTACCTACCTTTTTTTTTAACCACTTTATAGAATTGCATGTAAATATCTGAAATAACAAAAAAAAAGGAAAAGTTTTAAATATTCTACCCTCTTCCACTTCCTTTTACCACACACATTCTGTAATTAAATTAAAAAAAAGAAACAAATATAAAGAAAAGTTTTTTGTAAATTGTTGAAAAACAAACTGTCCGCAAATTTTAATGACTACGTTCATTACCTAATATAGCAAACATAAAAGGAAAAAAAATCTTCGGTTTCCTTCTTCATAGCTAGTATTTGCTCATTATAAAATTATCTGCCTGTATACTATTAACAAAAAAGAAAAAGAAAAGGTATATCTTAATGAGAAGGGAAGTTAGTACACATATTATCCAAATATAGTAAATTTTAAGTATTACGAAAGATTAATATACTTTTAAATTTAATAATATTAACCACATAATTACTTACTTACTAAATAATATCGTTTCTAATGATTTTAGATAGTTAAACTATAAGTTGTTTAAACATTGCTCATATTTCTCATGTGAAGAAACAATATGTTTCTTCTGACCTTAAAGATATGAACATAAAATTCTTGAGAACAACGAAATTTGATTTATATCTGCGAATTAATTAAATTTATAAACTTAAGAGAACATTGAACATGGATTATTAGGTGATTATCACAGGAAGATAATGTATCAGTTAATTATTAATATGTAGCATATTATTGGTTATAACTTCTATTTCCTAACGACTAATTAATTAGCTATTATATTAATGAAAAACTCTATTGCATAAATTTTAACAACACATTTTGGTTTTCATTATTAAAATAACATTTCCTTATAAACGTAAACTAAACGGCAATTGGTTATAGAATATGCATACATATTTGGTTAATCTCTCTATAAATCAGAGAAAAGCGATTTACAAAAGTTTAATATAGAAATTTAATTTATTCGCCATATAAGATAACGCAGATAAATTGAAGTATCTTCAGAGAATCGGACATATAGTTTTGTTGTTGTTGTCGTTATTCTGTTTTGTTTCTTCCCTAGCGGAAATATTTTATTCAAATATGTGAAAATCATTGCATAAGAGTGCTAGAACAATATTATATTATGCCATAACCCAAAATGATGCTATAATCAAGGTAAATATATATATATATATAACGCCATCAAATAGTGAATAGCAAATCTATGGTTACAACATGACTATGCCATACTTCTGCAATGAATTATCCCATAGCTTTGCCATACAATGTGTATTTTCTTTTTAATCACTTATAATTCGCTGTAGCAATATACCTTTAAAATTATGGGGTGCTTCTATATTCTATAAGTTTCATTATTACAACAATGGCATAAGTGTGCAGAAATCTTGGCAACAATAGAACGAACAAATCCATGGCATAATATGCTATATTTACATTGTTTTTCTTTTTTTTTTCGTTAGGGTTTGCACAATCTATATAAGTATATATATTATAGTAGTGGTACAAAAACCATATAGCAAAACATAAAGCATTACGATAAAAATAAAAGAGATTTACATGAAAATACTTAACTTAACACAAGTTTGTTTTTTTGACAAATTCGCAGTATCTATCAGATGTTAAAAGTTATATTGTATACCATCAGTTTACCATCTCGCTAGTCTCAATTTTCTTTCCCTGTCTGCTACTAAAAGAAAACGAAAAATACTTTCTTTTCCACCAAGCAAAAAAGAATTACATTTGATATAAAAATAAAAAAAAACAAACAAACAAACAAAACCCTCAAAATATTTTACTATAAGTTTTATCTAAATTGATATCGTTTACATCAGGCTCGTTTATTCCATATAGTTCGAAACTTGTAAATCTAAACTGAGATATTTTCCGTCTATATAATCAAGTATGTATTATATTGACAATGTATATAAGTTTAGTATATTTACATATGTTTAGTATTTAGGTAACGACATTATAGAAGATATTTATGCCTAAGAAACCACATAATTGCGTGTATAAACAAATTTCTTCTGTTTCGTGTGATAAAGAAAATTGTCTATTTATTATCTAATATAGAAAAGCCAGCTATCAAGGAGATAGAAATAAATTGTGTAGTCTATTTATGTTTTAATTTCAATTAAATGATTGACAACAAAGAATAAATTTATACAATAAAATTAAAATATGTTCTCTACCATAGAATAATTAAATAAGTTATAGAAATTTTATATAGTAATTTTCAATATACATAAAGAAGTCACTTCATTTAAAATTGTTTGAAAATAATTGTATGCGGCCAAAACAATATTTCCGGGTTTTATAATATAAGTGAAAATGACTTCAGATTATTATACATAAATATTATGGTTCAATTTTCAGATCAGCAATACTTTTCCACAAAATGTATTTTCTATATAAAATGTTATAACATTTATATTATCTATAGACAATAATATAGGTTTAAGTATGTAAATGCTGTGTTGCATAAACCAAAACCACATTTACAATCTATTCAATAAAATATGGTTTGAATTGCAATGGCAGCACAAGCAGATGCATTAAAGCTGTTCTTAAGCTTGTATATATGCATAATGTAGATATAGTTTAGAAAATATAAAATTATTTTGTATAGATGTTGAATTCTGAAGAGGTAAAACTAAAATTTGTTAGGTGAATATAGCATAGCTAACTACCTTACATAAATATTTTATTTCAAAGAGAAACTTATCTCGAAAACCAAAGAATTTAATTTGAAATAATACGCTAGAACAGTGATCCTTTTCGACCTTTACCAACAACAAACCAACCATTACCATGAACATGACGTGTAATATGTATATTATACATGGCCTCAGTGCTCTGCTTAAATAATAATATTGCATATATTGAAACTGATGAAAAACATGAAATAATATTTTAAATGTAATTAAAATTTAAAATTATTATGTTATAGAAGATGCATGGTTTTTATTTTCTAGAATTAAAGCGTAAAATGTAACCCTAGGCTTCGATGTAGTAAGAAAAAGTTTGTAAGAAAGAATTATTTCTTTGCTTGTGTTAGAAATATTTGTTTCGTGTAAGCACATGTATACGAAATTCAGTAATACAAGCATACGCAAAATTCTTTCGGCTGTACTTTTTCTTTTTTACCAACTTTTTCCACTTACATGGAAACCGAAGGTAAATGTAGGTCATACTCTAAACATTCGTCACTTTTTCTTTATACATATTTCATTTTTGAAAAATTTGAAAATTTAAAAAAAAATATCAAGTATTGCAATTTAAAAAAAAAACAATTTTTAAAACCAGCGCAAATTTAAAATACACTATGTTTATCCAATGTAAGCACCATAGTCAAACAGAGTATAAACAGTAACCGTTCTATGTCACCATCGCCGGTTTTATCCATGTTTGTTTTAGTATGTTTCCGTGCTATGATGCATCTGGCCATCTGCTATAAAATTAAATAACTACATATTAACTTTCATCAAGCTGAAAACTCTGATTTCCACGGTAACAACATATGAAGCTTTAAAAGTTTTGAGCACGATATGCTTTTATTATTTAATTTAATTACAATCTTCTATATATATAAAATCGAAGGTCGGTTTTCGTATGTACCTCTACTCCTCTCCAACTATCCAGCCGATTTTTAGAATTAGAAGTGAGGTATCTATGGAAAGGTAAGAACTTTGCGCGGATAATAGGCTATTGAGCAATATTTTTAGTGGAGTGATTCCGGAGATATTAGCGAAAAACCTAAAAAATCGATATTTCAACGCCTACTTTAATGTTTACTTTATTATACTGTTTTCATTTATTACAAATATAAAATCTACTTTTCAAGTGTTGTGTCTTTTCTTCAAAGTGAAGAATGGGACACATTGTTTTTGAACATAAATATGGATTGTACATTTCTATATATGGAATAGTTGCTAAGACTACTAAATTTTTTCTAAATATTTCAATAGCAAAATAATCATACGGAATAGAAAATTGTGTTCCTTTTTTTCGCTGCGACGATTAAAATATAATGCAACGAAACATTATATATTTTCAATAGCACTTAAAGACATTCGTACTCACTCAATTAAAACATATCGCAAATAATTCGATGATTCATTAGAATTCCTAATTGATCTATTGGTTATATTTGTAAGTAACGACGTGTTGTGTACAATCTAAAATGTTTGCGTTATTTCTATATGATCAAGTGTAAAAATATTCTAACTAATAGCATATAGTATGTGGGTTCGAAGTTTCAATATAATATAAAATGAAGCATGTCTATAATTAAAATAATTAATTGAAAATAGAAGGAATTTCCCATTTATATTTAGAAAAGAAAAATCGGTTAAAACCTTGTATGGTGTAAATTTTAAAAGACATTTAAAGTAATAGGAAAAAACAAATCAATGAAGATTATATTTAAATCAACGATTCTTTTCAATTTAAATTTGGAAACTAGAGTGTTAAAAATTCTTTTATAATAAAAATATCTTTTTTTCTTACATTTTTTTTCAGCACAAGCTATATTTTATTTGTAAAAAAAGTTTTGAAGAAAAAAAGCTCTCTATATATCCTTATATGTTCCTTCGCATCTTCCTACTTCCTCTATCATCAATTTAAAATATTTTCCATTACATTCTGTATTTATGCCTTCACGTCTTCAAAACACCACCACCGTTCAGAAATCATAATAGCCTTTGACTTTATTTTTTTTTTATTACTATGGAAGCACGAACTCTTTGACAGCGAAAAATCGGAAGACGAGAAACTAGACCATTTGTCATATTGTAGGTCTAGATCTAGTTCTCGAGATAATCAAGAAAGATGGATAAACCTCATTTTAAAGGATGAAGAAGCCATCACATATCTTAAAAATTTATTTCATTCTCGAACGGCAATGATTATAGGTACAACTAATGAAAGCACTTTCATTAAAATCGATAAAATGAAACAAAATGTAACCCAACAAACACTGTGCAATAGGGTGGATCGATCTTTTGTAACACCCCCGGTACCACTGTTTTCTGAGTTGCATTTTGTCTCAAGATTACCGTCATATTTTTTTTTTTTTTTTGCGAATTTCGAGGTGCTTGCCTCAGCCCATAAGCCCACTGTATGTATCTTTTTCTACCGAACATTGGGACAATTTACTGAACATTTGGATTGTTTTCTACCGAACAAAAGGTTTTTCTTACTGGTAGAATAAAAAGTTCCCATTAAAAACATGCTCTTTTATAAATTTGAAACATATTGAATGAAGTAACGCGCGCATGATATCTTAAAAAAATTAATGCATTAATAAAAAATATTTGTTTTTTATGCTTTATATGCGTATTAAAGTTAATAAGATGAAAACTCTTTGGATTTACTATGGAAGATTGTATACAAGCAACATTATTGAACGTTTACACAATCTTTAAAACTCTTTTACTTTTCTAATTCCATAAATAAATAATATTATTATAAAGCAATTAAGTAATAAAAATGTTTTTATAATTTTCATTTAAAAAACCAATTACAAATATATGTATTTATATTATTTTGTAATTAAGTTTTGTGGAAATATTTATTTTCTTGTTTTTGTGGTTTTCAAATATTGAAGTCAAGGCATGAAAATATTATTTCAAGAAAATTTTAATTCAAGGTAATTAAGTGAATTGTTTTCACAAATATACTTTAATGCAAGCAAAAATTAGAAATAATTTTGTAAAATAGCATTTCATTAAAATACAATACCAGCTTAAAATATTAATTTAACATGCATTATTATTCACAAATCACATTTGCAATTACTCAAAATAGCACCAATTACACATTAAAACAGGCCCTAGTTTTAATATTTTTTTTTGGTAGAGAATTAAAAAATAATTCGACTTTTATTGGTAATAAAAATATCCCATAATGGTAATTTAAGGGAAATTCTACGGCTGAATTTCAACATTACTAAAACCCTAATTCCCTAATACACAAAATTCTGTATAAAAATAAATAGATGTGTGGGACATTTTAAGAAATTTGAATTTCATCCCATCCTTATAGTTGTAAGCATAGATGCACACGCTTTTGATTTCAGGGAGGGGTAGATTTGAAAAATTAAGATAGGGTAAATTTTTTTTTTTTTTATTTCGACGATTGCAAAACGGCCTCAAAATAAAGTTGCAAGCAAAAAAAAAACGGTCTTCAATCTCTCTAATACCGTGGAAAAAACCGCGCTGAGTGCAAATCGTATTTTGGAAAAGTGAAAAAAGATACTATTTTCTCCTTACAAAACACCGCGAAAAAACCGCGAAAAAAACCGCGCTGTATGCAAATCGTATTTTAGAAATCGAGATAGGGTAATTTCTGAAATCAAAGTAGGGTAATTTTTTTAAACCTAAAAAAAATACTATTTTGTTCAAAATCGAGTTAGGGTAGTTCACTGAAACTTAAAAAACATACTATTTTCTGTTCAAAAACTTAAAAAAGATACTATTTTCGCCCCCTTCCCCCCGTGTGTTGTAAGGATGGATGAAATTTTATAAAAAAATGCCGAAAGTATCCGAAGGTGATCGCGTTAAAAACAAAAATAATATATTTAAAATATAAAACCAATTAGAAAAAAAAAATACGTGTTTAATTTAAAACAATAACTTTTTTTTTATTATCCCCCATTTGTGTTTGTTTTTTTGAGAATATCTAAAGCTTTATCGAAATCTTCATTACAATTCTAATGTTTTGTTTACTGTATTTTCTTGTAGTTGTCAAATTTATTCCTTTCCATTAATTATAATTTTTTTTTTGTCTGTGTAACGCAAAAATTAATAGGTTGCCAAAAATAGATTATTCAAATATTCGTTTTTTAAGTTCAAGGTTTTAACATCTTCTTTCTCTAAAAATTGTAAGCAATCTATTTTGTCCTAGTTTTATTAAATTGAATAAACAGAAGAAATAAAATGCTGTATAAATAAACTTAAGTAAAGTTTAATAAGTCAAAAATAGCGTTGATGCTTCAATATTGGAAAAATAAAATAAGAATTAGATCTATTCTTATGATTTAGCATAGTTTTATCATCTCATTTAATTGAATAAACAAAAGAAAAGCCATTGTAAGCCACAAAAACATTTTGTGTGTGTGCATTAAATAAATTATATGGTTTCCACACTGTTGACATCATTCTGAATGGAATTCAATTTACAGTTTTGAAAGAATTAAAAAGAAAAAAAAACAAATAATTCGTGGGTGATATTATGGCGTCAAACAAAAATCTTATTTTCAATAATATGCTCTCATCTCTGACGTTTTCTTTTCTCATTTATTTTAAAATTATGACGCAATAATTTACTTCAGATAAGTATTGTTTTATAATGGAAAAGCAAGCAATATAAAGATAAATATAGATATGTTGAGAGGAAGAAACCACTAGAAATTGGAATTAATTTAAAAACCACGAAAATTAATAAACATCTTCTTAAGAGAGTGTTAATTGCAAAATAAATTTCTTTCGATGACGTACAAATACAACAATGAAAAATGAAGAATTTTTGTAAAAGATTATATGTTTTATATAGTGTCAAGGTCTCTATTCGACTTCGTTAATACTTTTGATTTAAGTACGTGAATTGTTTTTTTTTTTCAAAAATATTAACGAAATAATTAATAAAAAGGCAATATATAACTTGTCAAAGTACAGTTGTGTCATATATTGTTTACCAAATAATACATGCTTATGCCACCACCTACAAGTTGTTACTATTTTTTTTTTTTATTTTTCACGATTTTACGACATTACTTACTTAATTTCAAATAGCTTATTGTAGCACATTTAACTGTAGGACGGTGAATATGTGATTTTACCGAAATTTTCTTAAATTAGCACACGCACACACGCAGACAATTTTTCTTTCGAATACATTCATAAAAAGTTTTCATTTAGTAATACATACCGAATACCAAATACCAAACAATTCGATTATACAAATCACAACGTTTAAAATCAAACTATAGCTGCACACAAACCAATACATCATTGAGAAGAAAATTCATGTTTCCAAAAATAATTTGGCACTAGCTCATTACATATATATATAAATTCATTGGTCATATTTATGAATTTGTGCAAAGACAGAATCTCATCAGAACATCTCGAACGGGCGTTTAGTGAACACATAATTTTTTTTCGAACAATTCTATCATTCTTTTAAATTAATTCTGAAGCTATTTTTTTTTACCTCTGTGTGTTTGGTTTGATTTAGTGGTGATAACCGCAAAAGTAAACATCTTTCATATATTTAACGAAATTAAAAAAAAAGAAATAAAAAAGAAATCATTAATTTCTAAGTGATATTAAATCATTATTCAATACATAAAACAATATTATTTTTTCAGAAATATTTTGGATTAATTATTAACTGCAAAAAGTGTAATAAATTTTAAAACAAAAATCAGCAAAAATGGTTTACGAAAGTGATTTTTATACAACACGCCGGCCATATTCAACCAGGCCAACTGTTTCGTCTTATTCAGTGACGGTAAGAAAGCATTCATTTATTTTTGGCCTAAATTTTTTTTTTTTAATTTTGAAATTAAGATTATTTTAAAATTCTGTTTTTTTTTTATCTTAAAGTGTTGTGGTTGTTGGTGTTTAACAAAAAGAAACGAATCTCCCAAATAAGAAAATATTTGCAAAAGAAAAATCAGGGTTTCAGGCATTTAATAGGCTTTTTCAAGAGTTAATAAATTTTCAAGTAGTGTAGAAAACCTGATAAAATATGGCACACAAAACAACTTTTTTAATGTTTATTATTAAAAAAATATAAAATAAATGAATATTAATTAATTAGCATTTATTAAATTAACACTTTCAAAATATAATTAGATATAATTAAAATGGTCAAATCATCAAAAGATCAAATGCGATCAAATGGCCAAATGATAAAAAAAATTGAAATCTTTTGAACTTGAATTGTTAATACTATTTGTGTACTATTTAAAAAACAAATGTGAATTTGCAAATATTTTTCTTTGATCGCTTAAATTCAATCCTGCTTTAATAAACCTTATAGACATTTTTCCAATCCAAGTTCCCATTAAAAAAATATAGAAAAATTATAGACAAAAAAAAATGGTTTATAGACAATCAATTTAATAAATATAATTCTATATTTTTTTTTTAAATGCTTTGCATAAAATTTTCTGTTAGTCTTTATCCAAATAAAGAAATTGAAACAAGTTTGAATTTCATTATGATTCGAATGAAAGAGCATAATTTCAACAGCAAATAAAAAAAATTAAAAATTAAAATCAGAAAACTGAATATTTAAATATCGCAAAAACCACTGTTATTTTAATAGGAAAAATTATAATGAATATCATTTACTTATGTAAAAAATTTCGTTTAATCAGCAAATTAAATATAATCAACAAAAAAAATGTATGAAATTGGCTTCAGACAACCAACAAAGAATATTCTTCAATGAATATCAATAATTACAAAAAAAAAAAAAATGAACTGAGATACTTACATCTTTCATTTTCATTTACTAATTTTTTAATTATAGCTCTTGACCAATATTTTTAAGTGTGTATTAAGAGTATCAATATATTTTTGTTAATACCATTTTGAATTTAAAATCTATATTAGAAATTCGGCAGATTTATATCTCACCATGATAAATAATGGTCATGATAACAATAACTAAATAAATAAATAAAATAGAAGGGAAATTTAAATAAGAAAAAATGTATTTATTAACTTAATTCAGTAATGGAGTATAATTCCATTTTATTATTTATTTATTTAACCAAATATTTACATAAAGGATATAAGGATTATAATAAACCACATCCGTTTCTTATACAATCGCGTATCATTCACAATCGTTATATATAATAATAAACCACCTGATCACTGACCAGAAATTCCACTACTGAAGTGTATTGTCAAGGTTTTTTCATCGTTTTATTTATTCTTTAAATCAATAAAAATTGATATATGTATTATGGTATAAGCAGCCATTAGTGACAGCGTGTTTAGTAAAGTTGTTTTAGTAAATGGCATGAAATTTTTTGAAATTTTTGCCATTAGTCAATTTGGCAGAAAATATCCAGGCACATTTCGTCTTTCAAAAATAATTTAATAGGTTAAAACAAAAACAAAATGAATATTCAATTTATTATAAATATATATTATAAATAATTTTTAATTTGTTTAATTTTCAAAATTTTACGCACGAGTACGACCTACAAACAATATTTCAATTTTTTTTTTTTTGCGTTTTTTAATCACTTTTGCATTTACAAGATGTAAATGTCAATTTAATTATAGCAACAAAGCATCGTCGTATTCCTCGTCAAACATCGCGCATTTTTATTCTCAAAACATACTTACATTTATTTGTATTTATATTTTTGAATAACAAAAAAAAAAAGATTAGAAGCAAATCATGAATATGAATAATATCGAGGCTCAACCATACGAATGTGCGCAATTGAAATTCTTGTTTTTTTTCTCTTGCTATGTAATAGAAAAGTGAAGATTGAAAAAAAAAATCGAATTTTCGTTTTGGCAAATCACCAAACGAAACAACATTTTCCATCATTGCATTCTGTTAGTAGAGAGATATTAAATAAATAATAAAAATAAAAAAAAATAATAAAAATTGAATGAAATCAAGAATAATAAATAATTATACATTTTTTTTTTTTCAGTATTATTAAAATAAATTCTGTTTTTCGCAATTACGCAATACACAACGACGGGTAATAATAATAATTTTCGCAAAATTTTATTTATTCATTTTATTATGGCAGCAAATATTTTGTAAGAGATGTGAATATTATTATTTAAAATATGGGTTGAAGATTACTAACGTGAACGTCGCTTAAAATTTTACTGCGTAGTTCTTGTAACAATTTTATTCATGTCATAAAATGTGTAACTTTGTACGACAAATTGCCAATATAAACAAAAATAAAAACGTGTAAATTGTAGACGTGTTTGAAACATTGAATAATGTTTAAAATAATTATAGGATTTTGGATATAATCAAATCACATATATTGTGTATGCCGTTTTTTTTATCGTCCAAAATCAATGAAAAGTTCTTGAAAATTCTTGTTTATTTGTTTATTCATTAAATTTATTCTAATAATCTATTTTAAATACACATTTTATATCGTTTTGGTTGTTCTCCGAATAGCCATCAAAAATAAATTGCATATGAGCAAATGAAATCGGTCAACATAATATCAAAATATATTGCCCGCTTGTAAAGTTTGTTTTTTTTTTTTGTTTAATTTTCTATATTTTTGATGAATAAAAATAGATTATGTTGAATAATCGTGTGTGCCGCAGCAGCTAGCACTGTCTTCTGTTCACAATCACTT
Source organism: Catotricha subobsoleta (assembly GCA_011634745.2). Classification (NCBI taxonomy): domain Eukaryota; kingdom Metazoa; phylum Arthropoda; class Insecta; order Diptera; family Cecidomyiidae; genus Catotricha; species Catotricha subobsoleta. Next base: position 15,908 of record JAABKK020001517.1, read on the forward strand.
ACAAACACACTCACGAAAGAAAAGAAAAGAGTGAGCGTCTTAATTTTTCATTTAAATTGTTTATAGAAGAGTGACCATACTCAACACAATGTCTTGTACATTTGTATATATAAATAAATAATAAATTAAATAGAAAAATGAAGATGAAAAAAAAGAAAAAAAAGAAAAAAAAGCAGGAATTTTACAAATTTTTATAATTAAGAGTTAAAGGTGTTATAAGAAAATCATCATATTGCGAAAGAAATCACGGATTTTAAAAATGAAACTATTTCATGTTGTTGTTGATGATGATGATGAAGAAAAAAAGCAACGTATTGTACACACAATCCTATACTTCGCGAGAAATTATTTTTGTCTCGCAGCTATAGAATTACATTTTGCACGAAAATCCAGAGACATTGCGCGTCGCGACGCTCCAAATTAAGATGCATGTATATTCATTCTACTTTATTTTTTTTTTAATTTTATTTTGTTTATATAGATATTTTTATTTTATTTATTTTTTTATTGTTTTATAAGAGTTTATTGTGTCATTTCGAATTTTTATAAACTAAATGAGTATATAATTAATAATTTATTCAAAACCTTGTTTGAAACGAAAATGAAAAATATTGAGAAATTATTTATTTTATTTATCGACATTATAATTAATATTAATTATAATTATTATAGTCTTAGACTAACTGTGCACACGACATTCATATTTGCTGATGGTCCCTGATCTCGATTTAGATAAATTGAATGTGAGAGGGTGGAGATAAATTGTCTTGCCTCGTATCATATTTTTTTTTAATCGCTCTGAATTTTATTCAGATTTGCTTCAGATATTGGGGGGGCGAAAAAAAAAATTAAATGAGGACACTCGGGAAATGAGCAAATCTAAAAAAAGAGTGAAACTTATTCTAGCCAAATTTTAAATTTTGTAGCAAAGAATATGATTTGGCTTTCTTTTGGGTTTTTTTTCTTTTGAAGACAATTCAAAGTAATTTTAAAAGTCTGACAAAATTAGTCAGAGAGCATATATAATATAATATATACTAATTTAAATACATATTAATTTTCCAGAATGACTTTATGAAGATTTAATAAATATAATATTTCAGTTCGATTTTTGACTGCAGTTTATCTAGAGCGAATAAAATAAATTGATTATTAATCATATAATAATATTTACATTATACTAACAATGATATCAATATGAATAAGGAAAATTCTTTAACATTCTGTAAAACAAGTTTAGAGCAACGTAAACTAATTTCTATTCTACATAAATTAGCACCAGCACCATAATACTCATTGCTTAAATATTCTTTTCTAAAACCAAATTACTAAGTATACTCAAATTCGTGCG
>JAABKK020001528.1:6939-27761 GCA_011634745.2 Catotricha subobsoleta
AATTATGAAAAATAGAATTTGATCACATCCACTACATAGTCACAGAATAGACATATAGAATGGCAATATCGCTATTAAAATAAAGTTTAATTTTATATTTTATCCATTTAGTGTTATATTATGCATTAACTAAAACGTCGCCAATTATTGAAAACATTTTTTTCTTTCATTTCATAACTATCAACATTATGAAAGTCATATATTGCCATCCCATAACATAGTTTTCAATTTATAAATTTCAAACACAAAAAATTTATTGTTCTTGGCCACTGGAAGATCTTCCAGATCTAAAGATTATACAATTTGAAATAAATTAATTACAATTAACTGTAATTCTAAGGTAAAACTTCCTCCCATATACTGATACAAATATATGGACTTTTTATTATTTACAAAAATACTAACATTTTCGAAACCATATGTTTCATTTTCATCATCAAGTGTTAAATGCATATAGAGAGAAATGAGAATAATCGCGAGTAAAGTTGATTCATAATATTCATAAAAATTTTGTGGTATTTTGTTAAATTAACCGCTTTCATTTACATTAAAAAAAAATATACATGTAAATACATAATTTGTTTCGCTATTCTATAGCATTACATAAATTTTTGCTGCCAACTCTAATTTTACTTTACACATACATCACATTTTTCTTCTTTTTTTTTTTTATAAGTGATGTCTCGCCACAATTGTCTGGCATTAATCAAACATTTTTATTCTGTTTACTCTCAAACGTATAAAGTTTCCATCATGGTTCAACACGCAAAAACCAACAATTATCAACGGTTAAATTAATGATTTTAGTTACCAAAAGCATACTTTGGTGCTACAACATTCGCAGCAATATTTTGTTTTTATATTATTTTGTGAGGCATACGATAAACATATTTAATTAACAAGTGAATGTTGACGTCTGTATTAAGTACTGCAAATATTGATGAGAAAATCACATGCTTGAGTGTGTAAGTGTTTTATGTTATTAGTGTACATTTTGATGTGTATCTAATGTTCATGCTTACGAAATATTATCAAAGAAATGATTTAGAAATTAGTGTTGGTAATGGGCTTTGTCGTGTACTTACACAATATTTATCAAGAGAAATAAACATAAAAAATATTTTGATGTAGTAAACTCACAACTATAAATTGTTATATGTATAATTATTATATAAAGTAGTACATATATTAGGATTGGTTCAACGCAAACTCCAAAATATAAGTAAACAAAATAAGAAAGATTCATTATTTATACATACTGCAAACATATAACTCTCCAAAACAATTTATGATCATTATTATACACCTCCAAGAGCTTACATTTTATGTAAATGCGTAAAAATTTGACAGTTTTCCTTACAAGCAACGGTCATTAACTTAATCTTTACATGGGTAAAGAAAGGTTAATAAGATTTAAGTTTATCACTTGATTCAATTATTTAAGAAAAATTATCTTTATTTCCGTTACATTAAATTTTAAATCAAAAATTGCATTAAAATTTAAAATGTTATTTAATTTTCTTTTATTTCCTTTAGCTGTGTTATTTTTACTTTCCTCTTAATTTAAATAGCTGACTAATCCCAAAGTAATAAGAGGAAAGTTTAAAATGTTATCTCTATACTTTCTACCTTATATAAAAAAAATTTCATTAAAATGTTATTTATTGTTTCGATTTGTCATGCTATGATGTTTCTATTTGACTAGATTTGTGTACACATTTTACAAATGGAAAAACTGAAATCAATCAATGCTTTTCATATTTATTTTTCCTTTGACGGTGAAAATTGAGTTTGAAGTTTTTCGTAAAAGAAAAAGTAAAACCAACAAAGCAGTGTATAAATTTAGATTTACAATTTTATAACAGAAATGATGAGGAAAAGGTAAAAAAGTACATACATAGAATAAATAAAAAAAAGAAAGAGTTTGTTTTAAAGCTGGTTAGATGCTTTCCCACATCCATTGTGTTGTATTTCATTTTGAACAACAAAGATGTTAAAATTATGGCAACTATAATAGTCATCAAATTTCTCTTCTTCTTTTTTTCTTTTTTTTTTTTTAAATAAACCTTGCGTTTTGTAAATAATATCTCAGCACAAGGGACCAATTATTATGCTTTATTTTCCCTATATAGCGTTATAAAAACTTTCAAGCATCTACCTCAATTTTCTTTTCAACATTTTTATTTTTCTTAACTTTTTTTTTGTTGTTATTTTCTCTATCAACTCAACTCAGGTGTTTAATACAAAACAACAGGAAATTCTTTAAGGAATAACAATTTTTCGCTTTTAAAATATAAAATCGGAATTAGGGATTAAATTTAACCGCTTTATTACTTACTTAGAAATATCAAATTTATTATCTAGCACTTTCCAAGAACAAAAACTACGCTTCTTTGTTCTTCATGTTGAATTATAACTGTGACAGTGGATAGAAAATTAAAGAAAAAGAAAAAGATTCATGTCAAGTAGCTGTTGTCTGTTTAATATAAATATACTGATAGAATTAATTTTTGCACCATAGCTAACCAGTATTTAGGTATCCGGCGTATGGTTGAGTCTGTATTCTTAATTACATTTACTATCAGTGAGCCCCCATGAGAAATAAAATAAATATTTATTTATTCGTTACTTATGTTTTTTTCTACTTTTTCTTTGTGGTAAAACATTTTCTATTCATGTTTATATAGTCATTAAGTTTATATTCTGTTATGTAAAAACTTTGTTCATTAATAATGTACAAAAGGTAAAAAACATTTCTTATTATGTTTCAAATAAAAAAGTTTTACATTATTTTGATAATTACATTAAAAAAAATTATATATTTTCATAGGCCGCCCTCTTAAATCGGAAAATATCATTTGAATAAAAAATATTTCAAAAAATATTTTTGTCATATTTTAGTAGCAAAAATGGTTGCTTTCAAATTTATCCTTTTTTCATCCTTTTTATTATCCTTAAATATGTAAACAATCGAATTGCTTTTAAAAATTTTAAAGCAAAAAGCAAAATTATTTAATTCATTTATAGATATAAAATATATCGATTTGTTGAATTGGGTTACAATGAAAATCGAGATGAAAATATAACTTTTAATCACTCCATTATTATTTAAATAGTATGTGCTGGCTTTTTCATAAATCTTTTTAGATAAATAAATCTTTTCACATTCAGAACATCGTCTGTGAATTCAAAATGCATGAAGTATATAGTTTCAAAGGTAAGGTTGATTTCAAAGTTTCTTTTACGTTTTACCAGCTATATGTTTATAAAAAGTTAAACTGAAATAGTTATACGTGCTGATAAAAAGAAAAAATGCTGAGTAAGTATTTATATATTCAATTACCAGCTAGAATGTTTTTTATTAGCCATAAAAAATTGTGATTTTCTACGAATAGATAAAAATGTTCAAGAAAATGTGATTGCTATAGTTAAAATAATTTTGTTCATAATACTTCTGTCATGGGAACTACCTTCTATTTCATCTATACCTTTCCACTTAACAATATTAAGTTACTGAATTTCCTCTACAATTTACAATTTTCCCCCGCGTATCTCTACAAAACCATTACAATTTATGAAACCTTATTCTGAATTTATCTTTTGAAAGGTAAAATATATATAATCAGATTCCAGCAGATAACCTGTAAATATTAATTCAATGTATAGAAAATTGTATTCGCGTTTCGGTTTTGTTTGCCACACCAAAGCCAATAAGCATTAAATTTTACGAGAATTGATGAACGATATAATATTACAAAATGTTTTTGTGGTTTTGATAAAACAGTTTTTAAACATATAAAGTACTTTTATCTATGTTATTTATATATAAACAATTGTCAGCTACATACATATTGTGTTAAGGGAATTTGAAAATTTCAAATAGTTAGAGAATTGTTCAACAATTTACCAAAACAAGGAATGCGGTTGAAATATTTTCTATAATTTTAACAGGACCATACATCTTACAATAATATCAAATATCTTCAGACATATTGAACTTCACATTGAACTCATTAGGAAATGCGTAGGATTGGAACTCAAACAGACGCATCATCAAGTAAATATTTAATAATAGAATTCCACTAGTTTTTATATTTATGTAATGAATAATGGTAGATGAGTATTTTTAGGATTGTTATTGTGAAATAAATGGAATTCTGTTTTAGAAAATCTACAGATAAAATCAATTTCATATTCCTCATTTTGGTTTGGTATTTTCCACAAATATGAGTGATAGAGCTTCCGGCAGCAAATATTATATTAAAATATTCGGTACGATTGAGTTTTTTTTTTGATGATAAATTTATTAAATGAACTTGTGTAGTAGAGTATAACCATTATAAGGGTTGCTTTTACAATTAATTAGAATATACAGTGATTTTATCAAAACTTGACGAAAGTCAATGTGTTGAAATTATAATCATACGCTTTCAGAGATCCTCTCAATAAGATATTTTAATTAAATACAAAAAGCATGCCAGCAAATTATTATTCAAAATAATTTATAAGCCTTCTCCAAGCAAATGGAGTTAGTTGTATATCACATTTTGCAAACATATAAAATAATTCTAAATAAACTTTACATCCATAAATCATGAAAATGATTTTGGTAATATTTAGAGTTATTTTCTACAACCTTATGTTGGTTAATCCACATAATATATCATCACAATATACACAACATATTAAATGTTACAAATAATATCTTATAAGTACGTATGTTATAGAATTATGGTTACCATTTTGTACTATAATCTGGTTGAGATAATTTATTATATTTTGACAAACTTCTAACCGAAATCATTTCATGAAAATGTTTTTTGATATAAATTCTACAACTTTTTTGTACGTGATGCATCTTTTAATTCCTCTTGAAAAATTAAACAAATATATACAAGCAAGCATATAGTTATAGGTATATATGTGTGTGATGTTGAATAAATCATAGCTGGGTAGAAATTTTTGAATTTAATTTATTACTGGCAAGGTTACGTGTCGTGACATCAGTTGCATATTTAGAGTTTTAATGCAATTTAGTGTTTAAACTTTTACTAGTAAATTTTTAATAGGTGATATATTCTCGTTTAGAAATCTACTAAATGTATCATTTCCTCGGAGCCCATTTAATATATTATCAATATTAATTAATTCCCCTAACTAAAGATTATATGCTTCCAAATAAAACAAATATAGATATGAGTAAAGGTTAATAGATATCCACGGCTAAATGGTAACATGAAATAACTTTAGAGTTATAGGCAAAATTCAGCAATTCATTATATTATTTTGACAACAACATTTCCGAAAATGATAGAATTTTGGTCATGTTGTGGTAATATGATATTTTGTCATGAAATAATGTTTCTGTGGTTTTCTGCTACACATTCTAATAAAATTATAACAGCTATAGTGAGCATTTGTGATGGAGTGGCATATATAAAAGCTCAAATACAAATGTATAAATCTATCATTAATTTACAGTACATTATTGTCAGAGACTTATATTCGAATAATGTAGAAAATTTTTGGCTTCGCAATTTCATCTGAAATTTAAATTTAAAAAAAAACTTATATTAATTTATTCCATGTAATTTTATAGACTTAATTACATTATATATTTCCTTTCAGTTCTACATCACGTCGTTTGACTTCCATTCTATTAATAGTAATTACATTTTCCTTTTACTAACCAATATTTCATCATTCAATTAAAGTCACCTATATGTCCTATTATGTAACCAGCCGGTTAATTAAATATATAAGGCCAAGTTAAATATGTTTACCATTTGCGGAAATGACTAATCATACCATCGGTCACATATGGTTTCTTTAATAAAAGACCGAAATCACTCAATGTCTTTACAGTATAATGTATTGAATTAAATTTAGCTGAGCTATTAAGTTATAAAAGTATTTCTGAAACATTATAAAATCGTATTCTTAAATATATTTTTACTACAAACTTTTTATTCGACGAACATTAAATTTTCTCCATGTCATCCGTATATTGCAAACAGCGTATAAATTATTCTGTTTTCCTTAAATAATTTTCACATTAAATTTTAAGCTTTTACATTTTGTATCTACACAATATTTTTCTGCCACCCCAAGTATTCCATTATAATATATAAACAACCAACCAACAGCAAACATATAAAAGATTTTATAGCTTTCGATTATAAAATTGGTATATATACGGATTTATTTCAAGAACATTACTCCAATACGCGATCTAAGCACAATATATGAGTTGATTTTAGTACCTCCAAGCGGAGATATAATTATAATTATTATCGTTCTCAAGGAGTTGGAAGATAAAAATTAACAAAATTTAAAATAATTGAAAAAAAAAACACTTTTTTTGGTTATTGTTAAATAAATTGCATACTAATTTATATTTAAAGATAATTTCTTTAGTAAACTCACTGTGGCTATACTAAATGGCGAAAAATCTGTTCTTGAAAAGTTAGTACATATTCATTTTTAGATACATATTTTATAATAAATCTTTATTATAAATAACATGTTTTTACGTTGTATTATCTGTATTTCAACGTGAATTTACTCACGCTAAAATACACGTTTATGTATTAGATCAAATGAAAAATCGATTCAGCTATCCAACATCGTATACTGCGAACATCTAACGTACTTTTAATGGTTTTGAAAAATATTTATAAAGTCAAGAAAAATAGAACGTATATGAATATTTCTTATTCCGTTTTTCTACCATTGATCTGATTGTATTTGTCTGGGGACTTTTTCTGAGCCACACATTTTCTGTCGTCTGAACAGAATATTATTATAATAAATGATGCTCACATTTAAATTGATATAAAACCAAAAAAAAAAAAGAAGAATAATTTTAATATATTTTTAGAAGCTTTCAGTTTATCAAAATACGTTGCAAGAATGTTCATTGCTTTTTAATAAATCCCCAAGTGTCTGAATTATAAAGTACTTATAAGTCCCACTCATTCGGTTGAAGTTAAGTTAATATTAATTCAGTACAGAAAATATACATCAACTACATTCTTATTTAATTTATATATATATATATATATATATATCAATAATTAATGTAATTAAATTGATCCTCTCTGTTTGAATTTACATTTTAAAACATTAAATATTTGTTTAATATTTAATAAATTGTTATTTACTTTTAAGTAAATTTATTTAAAATGCAAAGCCAAATCCACTAACACAAAATAAGAAAATGGTAAAATTTCATTGTTTTTGTTACTAAAAAGTAACTTTTCATTTAATTTAAAATGAAACAAAATTTATATTCGACTGCATAAAACGAATTCCGAGAAATTGAATATTAAAATTTCAAATGCAGAATATTTAATTCAACCACTTTATAAACCACAAAGAAATTATTCTTTTACTAAACTAATTAACATTGTTTTAAACTAAAATTAACAATTGAATTTGTAAAATGCTCAATCGCTTATAGTAATGCTTGCAAGTAAGTAAACAAAAGATAAAACTTTCTTTCAAAATGAATACAGATAATTCTTGCATATTGTAAATATATGAAAAAGAGGATGCTTTCATTAGAATTATTTTGGATTACTAAGTTATTTCAATTATAATATGCTATCTTATTTGTAATATTTGAAGCGTTAATTATGTATTCAGCATTAATATTTTAATGTGGTTAGCCTTATTGAAATTAACTTATTTATTTATTACATGAAAACTATGCCCCAGAAAACTTAATTTATGATATTTTGGTTCAATTTATTAGACTAGACATTCTACATAAGTAATATACATATAATGGGATTAATTCTATATCAGACACAGAGAGACAGAGCCTTTTACTTTGTGTGTATTAAGTGGTATTTTGTCAAAAAGAAGAGAAAAAAAATGTTCAAATAAACTAATTATGGGCATTAGAAGTTTTGATATACATTCGAATAGGTAAAAGTAATCTGAATTTAGGTCTGGTTAGCTTCAACTGACTTATACAATTCTACATAGCATAAGTTAGTGTTACCTTAAAGATTAGAGTTACATTTGACTTCAGATATGAAACTCAAAGTTTAAATCAGATGAGGTTTATTGTATGCTAACCACAATTACTAAATTTTTTCCTTATATTCAATTATAAGATAACATATAGATCTGACGGAATGAAACTTTGCAGACAATCAAGTTTTGGCGACATGCATATTTTACCACATACAAATTTAGTTTGCTTGCTAGTTTTATACGAATTCTAATGTTTAACTCGCGATGTTCCAGTGCATGTGATTTTTGCATGTGATAGATAAACATACGTCACCAAAATTTACTTGCCATTCTATATAAACGTTATACAATATAAGGCTAACTCTAACTATTTGCCTATATAACAATAAAGTATGTGCTTTATAAATCTCAACAGAAAAAAAAATTAAAGCTAAATGTGTGTTAACCCATATATTTTAATCAAAACAGAAAACGAAGTAATCCCTTGAAATTATATTTTCCGCAAATAAATATACATTTAATAACATTGGCTGTAATAATATCGAAAAATATGTGTGCTCTGAATATAAATATTAAATTAAATTACTTATTCTAGTGTGAAAATGGATTTAATTTAAATAACGATTATAGAATTTGATGCAATGAAACAAATTTTGTGTTCCTCTATAGTGAAAATCTGATTAAAATATAAATTTTGTACAAATATCGAAAAGTGTTGATAGGTTTTCTGATCATAATTAGCAATAAGTAGTTATTTAATATTTCATTTTAATTATTTTTCAGCATTAATTTAAATTAAGTGGAATTTCTGTTTCTATTATATGTATGTAGGTTAGGGTGTTCCGAAAAAACACGAAATTTTTCAGACCAGGAAATTTTAAAACGAGGTGCGCGGGGGTCAAAACTCAATCAAAAAACTTCGGATTTCGTTTTGAATGTTTTTACCCTAATTATCACCAGATAAGAGGGGGGGGAGCCAAAACCTGAAAAATTTCGTGTTTTTTCGGAACACCCTAATGTAGGTATGTATATTTATATATTTTATTTACGTAATAAATGTAAAAAGGCGATTGACAAATAATATAAGACGACCAATCGGAAAATCTATTGCAGGTTATGAATGGGTTATTGAATTTAATGATTTTTTTAATTATTTATTTTTACTAATAAACATAAAAAATATTCATATGAAAACTTTAGGAATCAATTAGTGATTGGAAATTGTAATAACTAGATTATTTAAGCACATTACATAGTCTCAAGGGTTCTGCTCCATATAATTTAAAAATAGTTTTACAATATTAGATTTATAGCCGTCGCAGTGCCTTGCAGTAGTCTACCAGTCTACCTATTCCATTCAACATAAATGTTTTGTAAAAAAAAAAAAAATGCTCAGTGATTTTTTTTCCTTTTGGCAACATATGGCAATTCACATAGTTAATTATATTCAATGCTTTGGCGAGGAATTTGATACATCTATTAACAAATAACCTTCCATATTCAAACCACCGAACAAACCTTGCTTACCAAATTTACACATTTTTTCACTCTGAGTGGATAAACAAAAAAATATTTGGCTTATAGCCAATATATTATCAATTTCGTGTGAGAAATAAATATTTATTTTACTTTTTGTTTAGCATAATTCCAATTCCATAACAAAATTTCGCATAAGCGAATAACATAAAATTGTTTATAAAATAAAAAAAAAATAGACATTGAAAAAAACAAAAAAAAAATATATTGTGTCAAGACACAGAAAATAATATACGAAAGACGACATATACATAAATAATTAATGACTTTCATCGGCATTATTTTCAACTAGGCCAGAAAAATATAAGAAAGTCTGACGCCTTGTATTTTCATTTTTCTTTACCATTTCCTTTTTGTCTTTTGAAATTAGAACACACAGACAAAAGAAGAAAAAAATTGTTTTAAATGGATATGATAACTTGCTCGCAAAAATTTTAAACGGTTTTTTTTAAGCTCTTAATACAATTTAACACGGAAACTTTTGTACGGGCGATAATCTTTGTTAGTATAAGAATATGTCTAATGCGTCATAATAAATAATATAATATAAGTTTGTTGATATAATAATGTAAAGGTTGTTCAGATAACCGTGCCAATAACCAAGAGAACAGTGTGTTTGAACTAGAAATTGTGTATACTTGAGATTTTACCGCCATCTACTTAAGTTTATATTATCCTATATATTGGTAATAGCAAGCCATATATTTATATATGTTTAAGTTTATATGCGTGTGTTATGGGTACGATGAGATGCGACTACGTATTATTAAAAGTGATGAGCTTAACTAAGAAAAGGCGAAAGAATATAAAATAAAAAAAAATAAAAAAAAATAAAAATCTAGTCATCAAGAAGAAGTATGAGAAAATGGTCTTATTTTCATCTTATATTTTATAAATAGCATATTAGGGTTACCAATTTTTGGAAATATCTCAACATTGAAGTCTTTAAGAGCCTGGCGTATTATGAGCAAACAAATTTTACGAACTTCAACTGCTCTGCGGATCGGTCAAGACTCATCCAAATGCAGCACTATTTCGGAAAGTTTATTCTTTTCTAGCGAATTGCAAGAATTTGAAAACTTCAAGCTCTTAAAAATTAGACTGTTGGTCACCCTAATGTATATATTATATACACAACTCTACGTACGTTGTTGTGTACAGTGTTTGTATCGTATGTAGATTATGTTATATAATGGTATTTTAGGTAAAAGTTATAAAGAATAAAGAAGAAAAAGAACCTAAAGCTTAAATTGACAAGGGTTGTGAGTGCGGCGATATTGTTTGTAATACATATATATTACACAGGCAGACAACCTACATACGAGATTTAACATTGTATAATGTTTCTAAAACGTATTTATATGGACAAAGATCCAAAAATAAAAAGAAAAAGAAAAAAAAAATATGTGTATATAAAAAATGGAGATTTATATGTTGAATGCACAATGAATTTGAACGTTTTTAAAGGTAATTCAAGTACTTACTTTATAAAATTTGATATAATTCTCTTTTAAGAATAAATCGTTTATTATATTCACGTTTTATGAACCTATTTTTTGCCTCTTTTAAAATAAAATTCTTTAATGTGTTTTACTTACATATAATTTACTACCCGCAATAAATGCCATCGCCGTCGTGGTTAATTATATTTAGCTTCAGGAAAAGGATCGATAAACATTTTCTTACGTAATTCAGTTAAGTCCAAGTAAATCTATTACATATAATTTTTTTTTTTTTTTTAGCAAATTTATTATGTACTATAAGCCATAGAATGATGAATGAACTCTTCAACTCTATACTTTTTCTATCGTTCAATTATTTTGATTTATATGCACTGTATATTTAAAAAAAAAAAGAAATCCATTTGCTTGAGAGATTTTTTCATGAATTATAGAATCATTATATTTAGCGAAATAAAAGAGCAAAGCACACAAAGTGTATTTGTTTTGTGGAAAGCTTGTGAATTTATAAAAGAAAAAAATCGTAGAATGCATAAATAGAGGGTTTATGGCAATGCTCTACATTGCTTCAGTTCACAAAAAAAAGCAATATCCGGAATGACTAGAAAGTTTTCATCAGAAAGCTTCACTAAATTTTACAAATAATATGATATGAAAATATTACAAATGAAGTGTATATAGTTAAGATAGAGTACATGCTGTGGTCGAATAATTGATTGAAGTATAAACCACGTATTATGCTGGACGAGATAACTATATAGTAACTTTCACGAGAAAAATATACATTCAAATTTCCCAGAAAACCATTTATCTCGTCAGTGTGCTAAATAAATAAAAAGGGTAAGTACGACCAATAAATATTTGATAAATCATCAAATAAAAAAATAAGGTCAAGAAATCGACTCATGGATATAGAATTACGTATTTCTCTTATAGATTTTAACTTGGTTTTCTCAATTTCGTTTAAGATTAAAATAATAATAATAATAATAATAAAAAAAATGAAATATCGAAAACTCAATCACGTTCACGACATATTTTAAGCAATATTTCTTTTTTTTTTTGTGGAAAAGCGTGATAAATCTCTAGAAAATATGTTACCTAATATCTGTTCAGGCTTTATGAATATGTACTATATATTTATATTTATATATTGAAGGTTTCCTCTTTAAAAATATCAGTTGACAAAATTATCATTCATAATGTAATATATCAAAATATTAGAAATTAGAAATTAATGTCATATAAAGAAGACACAAAAAAAAAATAATATAATAATAAATAAAGTAAAAAGAATGGCAACATGAATATATATAAATATATGATAAATTATATCTGGAAATGTTGTACAATTTACATAAATGATTGAATATTGTTGACCTGTTCAAAACACAACTATTTTATATAATCAAATTATGATCATAATATATTATTATTCTAAGTTTATTATATTTTCGGTATAGAAAACTTTTCCATTAATCACACTTAAATGTCATTAGGTTTTTGGTATGCCTATAAGAATATCAATATGATTTCGATCGAAATAAATGTTAGAAACTTAGTATTTTCAATTTGATATGGGTTGAATGGACAACTGTTGAAATGGATATCTTCTGTAATCGAAGAATATATACAATACTTACATTTTTTATGAATTTTAATAATAAGGAAATCATATCCGATAATCATTACGAAGAGCCACGAAATCAATACCGTTTTTTTTCTTAAAATTTCAGTAGCTAAAAGCAAGCTATGGATTACGCGATTGAATACAACGAAATATTATACCTCGAAATTACAATTTTGTTTATATTTATTTTCAAAAAAATTAAAAAATTCCAAGGTTACAGATTTTGAACTCGGAGCACATAAATATATTGTTGACCTGGCTCAAAACAGTATCACACACAGATATTTCATATAGTCTTGTTATGAATATATATAATGTATTATTCCTATTTTATTATATTTTCTATGTAGAAAACTGAAAAATATATCAGATAAGCTGATGATAATCGTTTAAAATGTAAAAAAAAACGACTTCGATAGAAATAGAGGATCAAATGTAATTATCTAGAAAATGTTCATCCTCACCCGGTTTCAAAATTAAACGGTTGAATAAGTCTGCCATCCAAAACCATTAACCTAACACCCAACGATATTTTTGCTAAATATCAACATGACACATCTTCTAACGAAAGCATAACCGTAATATGTTATGAAGAATATAAATCGAAACATAAATATATATCGAACGAGATAAAGAAAAGAAGAAAAAAAAAATGTGTAAACCGACCAGACAGAGCTTAGAAGTGAAATTCACAACGGTACCATCACATTGTTATTAGCTCTTATACATTGTAAAAATAAGCCAAGTCGAAAAAAAAATCAGAATCCTAATACTTATATTATTTTATGATAGCATCGCCATAGAAATTTGTCTTCTCATATCTTATGTTCAACTACAGAAAGTTTGTGTAATAATATTATGCATGATAAAGCCAAAATAGCAACCCAAATACACGTCCATATAAAATATAGTAAATATGGTTGTTTGATGCGTAAAATTTAATTTTTTCCCCTTTTTATATTATATGGTTGAGAAAGTTTTCTTAATCCCATCATGAATGATTATGGAACTAGAAAGAAGCTAATCTCAGTTTATTGACAAAAGTTATTAAATGTAATTTATTTTAATTTTACACTAATGTTAAAAAATGTTTCTAAGGGAGGCTATCAATTTAAAAATTCCCATTCAGCTGATTAATTTATGTAAAACTTCTTTAAATAAAGTATTAATTATTATCAAAACTTATATAAGTTAGTTATAGAACTAATTATGTATTAATAATAATAATAATAATAAATATTTCTCATTTTCTATTCCTATTTGTAACTTTGTCATTTCCAAAACTATTTCAATTTTAAATATTAAATGGGTCAAACCATAGAGAAACTATTGAAATGGTATAAATATTTAAATATATTCCCGAAAATTCTAAAAATATTTTAGATAATTATCACAAAACATACAATTTATGACCATAGCTTTTTATAAAAAGTATATATATTTATATATAGAAATAAATAAATAAATAAAAAAAAATTAAAATTAATAAATAATTGTTATACAATATTTAAAAAAAGACGTTTTTTTTTACTACTTAACTCTTATTTTGATATTGCCAATATATTATTTAATTTGTAACAGTTTAATATTCCATACTTTCATAACATCTCTGCCTATTTGCTTAAGATAAGCATTACATAGTAATGAAGGTGAACAAAAAAATTATTTTATAGAATTTCTTTTAATTTAATGTGTATAAAATAGACATTCGATCATTCATTTTTAAAATTCTTACATTTACGACGCGACGTTTCGAAATAATCTTGTTTTTCATCTTCAGGTCTACAAAATATATCAAAAAATTAATTGACCAAAAACATAAAACATATTAAAACAAAAACCAAAAATCATCACAAAAAACATATGATGACAATCATAAATTCATAAATCAGAAAACAAAATCGAATCTGATGTGATTTATGATTGTCATCATATGTTTTTTGTGATGATTTTTGGTTTTTGTTTTAATATGTCTTATGTTTTTAGACAATTCATTTTTTAGAAATAATTATTTTATAACAATGTGATATTTACACAAATATTTAATTTATTTTATGTGGAAAAATGTTATAGTTTTTCTTTTTTTTTCTTTTCAAACGTTAATATTAAGTAAGTTTTGGTTTTTGAGTTCTGTTTTTATTTTGATATGTACATTGTACACATTATAATAGCACTATTAATTTGTTGGTATATATTTTGTAGACGTGAAAATGAAACAAGAGATTATTTCGAAACGTCGTAAATAAAAGAATTTAAAAAATGAATGATCGAATGGTTATTTTTTACACATCTATATTCACGATCAACTTTACAAATAAAAAAAAAAAACAATTTAATATTTATGGAATGCATATACGCTTTTTGAGAAGAATTCTCTGTTTATTTACTTTTTATTTTAAAGTACCTATGGCACAATATTCTTTCACATCAAAAATTCAATGTTCAGCAAGCTGGTTTGGTTTTAACTTTTTTTTCGATTTTTCCAGCTCCCCTTGTGATGACTAAATGATGACAATTGCCTAAAAAAGCTTAAGTTTTTTTGTCTCGTAAATTTAATCTGTAGATTGTTGTATGGCTCAGAATAGATCCTTAAAAAAATGTGAATATTTCTTTTTTACCTAGAATTTATATTCCTTAATATATATTAAGTTGACTGAAAATTACTGTTTATCATTCCTTTAATGAAAACACGTCAATCTGGACTGTATATTCAAAAGGTATTAAAGAATAGCTGCAGGTTAAAGGAAATATTCACAGATTTTCAAGGATTTATTTCGAGCCATACAACAATCTATCGATTAGGTTTTCCATTTGAAATGCAGGAGATAGAAGTAAAAATGATGACTTCATTCATTTCTCCTAAATTTTTCATACAAATAGCAACCGGTTTGCGCTGGAGTACATACTACGCTCTAAAAACAAATTACAACTCTGCCGCTAAGCCGCAAAATGAAAAATCCTTACGAACCCTTCATATTTATCTTGTACGAGCCTGGCGGCCACATCTCTGCAACACACTCACATGGCTTATGAATAATAGATAACAATAACGAGATGCTTGATCTTAATTAAAAATAAATACAAATAAATTTAAATGAAAATGTTTATTAAAAATAACTGTCGAGAAAATTTAATTACACAAAATATTTAATAATCCATATTTTAATATATTTTTGTTTTTTTTAAACAGTATGTACTTAAACAGTTTTGCAATTTCCCTCTGAATTCATGGTAGCAATAACGTTAAATATTTCGCTAGCAGGCAAATATGATAATATATTATCATATAATGTAATTTAATAAAAAAAAAAAAATATAATGTATTATTGAAATCAGGATTATAAATTACATAATTCTGTGTTCTCTGATATATAATTTTTCTATTGTTGTTATTTGATTATTTTTTGAATTTAACTTTAGTAAAAGATTTTTCGAGATCTATTCTATGAATTTATTTTAATATATTTCATTCTCTCGATGGTATGATTATACCTGAAACCAGATTTTGTCTAGTCTTAACCTGTTTATTGATGGATTGAACTCAGAATTCTTTACCTGTAATTTTTTTCGGCAAATGAGTTCAATGATGTAAAAATGAATGATATAACGATTTGGCATCTATTCAGAAAATATCATAACAATTTATAAATTCCGAAATCAGTTAAAAATGTGCAAAATCCATTATAAAAACCGTTTTCTGTACATTTTTTTTTTTTGTAAATAGAATATTCATCGGTTATATAAAATATACAATAATTTTTAGTCAAATCACAGAATAAATATGAATAACAGATTTATTTTTATTTACAGAAAGAATACGGCAGCAAACACACCAATAAAATGTTTCGTAGAAAACCATTCTTATATTTAATCAGTTTTATTTACTTAAATTATTTTACGAAAACTATTGAAGGGAGAGTGGCTGGTAAAGTAGGCTACTCAAATAATTATTATAGTGGTAAGTAAAATTTACAAATATTTTATATAAATTACTATTAAACAATCAGCGTTACTATATATATAAATAGCAAACGAAATATTTCTATATTTTCTATGCTTACTTTAGGTGAATTCTTTTACCTTAAGTAAATTGATTGTATTTCTAACCTTATAAGCAAATTTGTAAGTGAAAATCTTTTGTCACAAATCACAATTGATTTACATTTCAAAGTCCTTTCATTTTGTATAATTTTACATAATTGGAGTAAAGCGAAAAACTGAGGAAAAATGATATTTCAGTTTTATTTTTGATGCGTAAAGGTTTTGAATCATTAAATTTTATATAATTAGATTAATTGAAATAAGTTGATGCCTTTAAAATTGTGAACAAAAAGGATGTAAAGAAATAAATCTCATAAAATTTTGTTTAATAAATTATTATTGCTGAGATTGTATAATATAAGCAGTGATTAATAAAATATGCGTATGGCATTAAATCATAAATTTTTTTTCTCATTATATTTAAGATAGAACGAATAAAGCTACAAACAAATTTACCATTGCCTTTTACGTTTCAATATATTATATATATATGCATTATATGCATACCTTATACCTATACATTTTTAGAATTAATCCATCTTACTTATTTTTGTTTTTTTTTATATCCTTCCCGAATTTATTTTATAATAATAAATCGTTCCCTGCTGAGTGATGATGATCGATGCCTACTTTTTTTGTTTTTCATTGTGCAGAGACCCTTTTTATAAGAATAAATAATTTATTCTTATCTTATCTTATCTTATCTTATCTATAGATAAATACTTATAATACAAAAATTAATGCCATTTTTAATATAATTCATAATTATAGTCTAAATATAAATTAAAGTTCATATGAAATAATTTGTCTGTCGAAATTCATTTGAATGCGAATAAAAATGTTCATATTTCAGAAGAAAATTTATTTAATCGCGTCATTTTAATTATAATTTGTTTGTTGAAGATATTTTACTTGTCGGACTTACGATATACAATTAAGAACCAAAAATTGTCAGTTAGCTGATGAAAGTTTCATTTCAGTTTGCAATTTCTTTCGAAAACGTTTTTTTTCTGTGCAATTTTACAACTACATAAAAAAATTAAATATTCCAGCAAAAAGAAAATGAATAAAAGTTATTATGGGTTGTAGAAAAGCAGTGAATTTCAAAAAAATAAAAAAAAAACTTAACAATAATTTATTTATTCACTATTTTTTTCTCTTCTCTAATATAAATTTACAACTGAACCATTTGCTTATTAAAAATATTGCACAATCGTATTTTATATCGTTAACAGTAGAATCCATATTATACATTTCTATATAAGTTTACGGATGTACTCTCGTATATATCTTCAAAAATGTAATGTTGAACGGAAATTTCTCTAAAAGCTTTTTTCATTATTATATCATCTGTGCAGTTTGTAGATGGTGTTTCGTTGTGTGGCAAACTTAATTCACATGTTTTGCCATACCTATATGTAATAATACATTTTATGTGCATTTGTCATCATAATGTTAGAGCAATGTATAATGATAAAATAGTTAAATAAATGCGAAATAAAAGCATATACAATTCATGAAACGAATAAAATTTCTATAAAAAAAAATTACACATATTTATTAAAGATGAGGAAAAGGAATTTACTATAAATTTTAAAAGTATAAAATATTTTGTGAGAATTTACAATTTCAATATTGGTTATAAAATGATAAAAACTTTATTTTCAGCAATATAAAATATGTTCTTATAATATCCACAAAGCAGTAAAATAAAAAAATAAATAAAGATTTCATAGAATATATAAAACAGAACCAAAATATTACATTACCTGGTTTAAATATGAATGCATTACGAACATTGGAACTACGGCAAGGGAACTACATATATGAACATTTCAAAGTTCACAACTCACAGTTTATTATATGAAATATTACTACATTTTCATTTCATATAAATGTATCAAAAAGCCTTATAAACTACAGGGAACATAAACTTTTATTTAAACTGATAAACTTTGAAATGAAACTTTTTTGCCGAGAGTTTTCTCATTATGTATACGATATTTGTATATGAATGAAAAATATTTCTCTGGGGATAAATTTTCGGGTATGGTGAATTTAATTTTAAAAATGTTTTTTAAAAAAAAAATAAAACAATTTAATTTTAATTGAAAACCGCAAATTGTTCATTTATTTTCTATTCAAATAACAAAATTATTTGCGTAAAGTGAAACAGAAAAGTGTACCAGCAATGGAAACATGTGACATATGTGTGTATAGCAAACGACATTTGTTACATTTAGATTATTTTATATATATATAATATATATTCATAATACGTATAGCAAATTAACATTCATGTAACAAACACTAGTTTTCTAGTTCGTTAATTTTTATGTAATTTACCCAACCCATGTTTAACGAACATGTTGATTGCTGATGGTACGAATATTTTATTTATTTACTCATTTTAGTGAAGTTTCTAGTGAAGTATTCCGAGTTTCTAAAAATAACTAAATGTATATTCTTGTTATTGCTTTCCAATTTAATAGATTAGTAAAAAAAAAAGGGAATAAAAGATTTATTTCTTCGAAAAGTTTTCGAATATATATTTATATATTTGTCTTGATAAAAAGGTAATTTGTTGTCGATCATGTTCTGATTAAAATTACGTGCTTTTTATTCACTAATCGAATCATATTGAGTCAGCAGTAATAATAATAATAATAATAATGAAGTTTAAGAACTTTTTCTATCAACATTTTTTTTTTTTCTTTCTATATAATTTTTTGAATTTTAATCAGTTTATTGAGTTATACCTTAATTGAAAATTGTTAAAAACTACTTTATTTATAAACATATTTTCTTGCGATAAATTTACTTTTAATTAAAATTTGCGAATATGAACAAAAATCTAAATGGAAAAAGTTTTCATATTTGCTTTTTAATGAACTTTAAAAAGTTAATTAAATAATAATTATATTAGATTAATTAGTTGGGTAATTTTATACAAAATTTATATTAAATATTTGATGCACATTTTCAGTTTTCATTTCAATTATACTGTTAAGTAACCAAAAATGTAAAATCTGATAAAATTATTGTGAAATAACCGCGCAACCGAAATAATCAAATCAATGGCAAATTTTATAATAATCTAACTTGGTTTTGGTTTCATATCAACAATAGAAAAACATTGTTATATGTATTTTTCAAATGCTTACATAGTAATAAAATATTTTACAGCATTTATAAATCAAAGCGAATTGTATTGTTTCTATCAAGAATTCTTATTTTGTATTGTAAGAATAACTAATATTTTCTCTACAAAAATTCGATTTTTTTTTTTTAAAACATTTTCCACTTATATTTATTACACTGCAGGAAAACTTACATTGGTTGCACCCTAGAGATATTCTCAAATAAAAAAAAATAAAATATGGGAGTATAGCTTGGCTGCTGTAACAAAATACTTCAATATTCTTTATATGACTGATGATAAAATATTTTCTATGTTCATTTGTATTATTCGTTTCTACCTTTCTTTTATAATTTTTCATACAATACAGAAAGAAGATAATAAAACATAAATAAGGGCTTGGGAATTCGAGAGAGAGAAATAAAAATATATTTATTTCCAAGGAGTCATAAAATATTCGTATTGGCAGAGGCGAACTATGGCTCAGAAAAAAAGCCTCTGATTTACACGCCTCTAATTTTCAGTTAAAAACCTCATAAAAAAAAGAAGATATTATTAATTAAGCAGTTGAGATAACAAATCTTTTTTAAAATAATTCATATTGTACATATTAAAACTTTAACTCAATTGTCAGAATTTTAATCTCGGATGAAACTCATAGAAACTTGCCTGCTCTTGTCAAGACCAGTTTCTATATTGCTAGGGGAAGGCGATTCTTAATGTATTTAAGAACAAAGAAATATCTCTCGCAAGTAACTTAAGTTATTGAAAATATTAGCATTTATGCGCAAAGTCGATTATATTCTAAACTCAGTACATCATTCCGTAAGAATGTAAGACATGGTAGCAGCAAATAATGCGCAATGTTTCTTGCTTTTAATATTCTTCTTCTGAATCTTCATCACTTTATTCGTTAAAATGAAGCGCATAGAAGGAATTTAAAAAAAATATATGATGCATACACAGAAATGAATTTAAAAAAAACAAAGATTATTCTTCAAATTTAAATTGTATTATTTATAATAATTTTATT
>JAABKK020001539.1:0-65800 GCA_011634745.2 Catotricha subobsoleta
AAAAATAGTGTGAAGTTAGCCCACGTTTAAGGGTGCTCGACCGTGGGTTGAAAATCGTGGGCTAACTTCACACTCATTACATTACTAGACTTCATTATTTCATTTATTTATTATTACGTTATTAGTAAGGGTTATAACTTATAAGTGTTGACCTCTTGTATGATATAAAAGCAGCATATTTCTGTAACAATAAATCGTTGTAAATATACTAAGTAATCTTTTTGAATTGATTTAGCTAATTTTAATTCTAAGAAGAAAAAAAATGTTACAAAAAAGAATTAAAAAATAACAATTTTTAGCCCCCTTCCAAATTCCATATTAAGCAATCAAAATTCAATTTACATATTATCACTTCAAATTATCTATGAAAAAACGAACTAAAATTTTCGTATGTCTTCCTCTCATATCTATCAATTTAGAAAAAGACAATTGAACTAGGTGATAACGTATACCTCTATTGATTTTAGTTGGTTGAAATTAAATTCAATTTGGCTAATTGACTCATTTGATCTCTATACATTTTCGCCAGATATAACAACAATAAATATTAATCGTTAAATGGATGGAAATATTTCCTTTTTCTATTTCGTTTTGGTTTTTTCATACTGTATACTTATCAATTTTTATTGAATTGTGCATTTTTAGCATTATGTGCACAATTACAGTCCAATTATAAATCCAACAAAGAGCATTTATTTATTGCTTATATATATTGTAGTTCACCATTTTCACTATTATAACTTGACTAATAAAACAAAAGAAAATAACAGACGACATCTACAAATTCCAGTTTTATATGCACGATGCCATTGATTGTACAATTATAATTTTGAATAGTAAATATTATGATTCTGTTGTATTCATGATCGCACCTACTGTAAATACAAATTATTATTCCAAAAAACATTCCACAATTCTATATATCTAGAATATATTTCATTGGTGTTGTAAAAGCTACTAGTTTCTATGCAAAGTTTATAGTTATAACAATAACTGTGAAGATAATAATAGTACAATTGTTGTACACTCTTTGTGTACTAGAACTTTAAACTATAGACGATGTGTTTTTCGTGTAGGTAAAATGTATTACTATAGAAAATATAGTGCTTAGACTTAAACTTACCTACATAACACTATTACAAATCATCAACATATAACGTCATCTATACGAATGACTACAATATTATAATATTCAAAATGTCCCCTTCTCATCCATAACGTTCATAAACTTTACATAAACTAACACCGGATTATACCAAAATATATACACACTTACGAACAAAATGAAATAGAACATTTATTTGTAATTGTTAAACAAGCGGCAAGGATAACGCAGCTGGATTTAACAATGGAACAATTAATTAGAGAAATTAGCTGATACCATCCAATGCCAATGCCCATATATCTCTTGTGTTCTCTTCACTTTGAATATATTGGATTTTCTGTTTGTAGTACGGAGGCACCGAGAGGTGTTATAATAAAAGTGTTTGGAAAATTATAAATCGGGCAAGTGCTATTGCATTGTTATCTATGACTACGAGTGGAGTAGATGATATCCATTACATTGCTGTTATATATGAGTATAAATAAGTAAATGCATGATTATTGTTTGGATAATTGTAGATTTGCTCAATTTATTGTTAGAATGGCATAAGATAGAATAATTGGTCAAAATGATATTGTTTTATAATGTCTTATTAAGCTGTCATATTCTGAAAATTAAATTAGATTAAAGTTACGATCCATGAGTTAATCATTCATCATTTCTTTATATTTTTAAATATATTTTTGGGTCAGTTTTGAATTAGATATGGTATATGCCAAATTGTTGATATTTTGTAATTTAAGGATTCAATTTTAATCAACTACCTACATTTACCCAATTTACGATTTTATTTTTTAAGGACAACTAACAACGGATCTAAATTTTTTTTTTTTTTATTTTTATTTCAAAATAATAATTTATATTATTAAAAAAATATTATATGTAGTTAGTTAAAATTCGATAGAAATATTTCTAAAATGCTGAGTGATAGTTATTCAATTTACCAAATAGAACAAATGAAATTAGCTAAGTTTTTTTTATATATTAATTAAAATGAAAAAATATTCAGGCAAATAGTGAAGAGAATGAACATAGAATCGCCATAAAAAACTTAAACACTATAAATTTATTAAAATGGAATATTTTTTAGCACTACCACCGATAGAGAAATTATTTATGGACAAAATTTCTTAAATAATCAAATTATGTATAATCGATGCAAATATATGCAAAATTAATAAAAAAGGACTGTTCATTTTATTGATTTCATAATTTCTAATTTAATACTTTTCGTTTTATTATTTTATTTTATTATTACCAATCTATCTATATTTTCTCAAATACAATACCCGAACAAACATGTATATTATAATATTTATATAACCTTTCTGTTGTACTAGATACTATAACACCAAATCCTATTATAAGCTGATAGGGTTGTTCACCCTTCCTAGTGTGTGACAAATAAATATATATTTTTCGGTACTTTGGTGTATTTACCTCGGTATTTTCGTTCGAATGGTTAGCACTGTTAACATATAAGCATACAAAACAAATACAACAACAATACCATCAACCCCACATACGTATCAATTTACACTCGATTTACAAACATTTCTCATATTGAAGATAATAAAACAGTTCAATTGATTTTTATGTGTGAATTTCGTTACTGTTTTTTTTTTCTCGATGAAATAGAAATTCATAAAAGAATATATTTTTTTATAGTTGAAGTAACTTTTGATTTTTTATTTGCATGTTGTTTTTTGGTTTATTGAAAAATGGAAATTTAGACATAAAACGTTATGAGTGTGTTGAATAAAGAACAACGACCAATAACAGAAGAATATTAAAGTCCTTTTCCTATATTTTTATGGATTACAAATTTTTTAGAGTTTATGGTGTACAAAACTGTTCCATCAGTTTTATTTGATTTAATCTTATTTTGGATAGTAAAAACTAGTCAGTAAATTATGTGTTCATAGTATAAATATTTTCAGATCATATACGGTTTTAGTTTACAGAATAAATTTTACATAAGTTTCTTGCAAAATTAAACTACTACCCTATTAACAGCATGCCATACTTCGTTGAGTAAATTATTTAATTAAGCCTGGATGTCTCTTAGATGTGTGTTCACATTTTTGAGATTCTCTGATTTGAAGATTTATCCAAACTTCTTAACAAATTTCTATCGCTTCCTAAAGCATTTTCTAAACTTTTATATATGAGAAACTTGCCTCAGATTGTATTGACTTTATTCCACAATTCAGTCAATTCAGTCAACCATAAAAATAATAAATTTCGTTAATGAATTATGAAAACAAAAATACAAGAGTTTTCGTTTAAGTTTTTTTCAAACATTAAACAAACTTATTCTCACTAAATTGCTTATAGTCTCTTTATTTCTCAGAGTATGTACTTACCACATTCAATAATAAAAAGAAACAAATATTTCATGCTGTAACCCAAACGCAAAATACCTAATTCAAAATCTGATTTTAGAACCTTAAATTTTGTATTTCGAATATATTACGTTGCGGTATTTTATGGCTTAGTCAACCTAGATATGATGAAATACTCAAGAAAAAACAGTTCCATAAAAGAATAAAATTTTATTTACTCTGGACATCCTAAAATGTACATAGCATCTTTATGAAAAATCTTTAAAATCCGTTTTGCGGAAGTAATATTTGAATATAAATCTCCTAAACATACACACACACGTTTATGTATACAACATAGAAAAAAGAGTTCATTCATGCAGTAAAATTTTTTCATAAAATTACATTATATTACTCTGTTCCTTTTCTTTTTTTTGGTTGGTGTGTAGGTTGCCTTGTTATTGAACTATAGTTGATATGCATATGAAAGATGAAAATGAGATTTCATTTTTTGTAAATATAAAAAAAAAAAAATAATAATATGAAAATAAAGGGCATATCTTCACTATATCCATTCTGAGAGTTTGTTTGTGGGACGGGTGGGGGTATACATACTTAATTCAAGAATTGCTAAATCTGACATAAAATAGGGAAAAATATTTGACATAAATGTCAAATAACTGACAAGTTTTACAAAAGAAAATGAATATTTATGTTATATTTAAGTTATAATACCTACTATCCGTACGAGTATATAAAAATAACAGAAGAATGAAGCGAACAAAAAAAAAAAAAAACAAGACGTTGCAATGCAATGTAGCAATCAAATATTTGTTGTTGTTTCAGATATTTTATACATGGATTTTCTTTTCGATGAAAAGGCAGTTTTTTTAAGAATTATTTTAAAATTAGAATTTCTCGGTTAATGTTGATGAATTGACAATGAACGTATGATGTATAAACAATTGACTTATTTGCGCTCAACTATGTGATTTCTGCCGTTTTAATTTATTGAAAGTTTAAAAAAAAATGGTGCTGATGCTGAATTTGACAATATGTTATTAGTATAATATTATCAGCTGACTTAATAATATTTACGCACGCACAATAAGAGATGATGGAGACCATATCATAATATTGTATTTTAATATTTGATAAATTAACAGAAATTATCGAAGCTTTTATTTATTTATTTATTTATTTGTATGCTATAATTTCTATTAGCAGCATAACGCGAAGATTTCGCATTTATAATTAAAACTTTAGCCCAAAAAATAGCCTAATAATCCCGAAAACTGTGTGAAAACTCAGACGAGAATTTTATAAGTATATTACAGCCGACTAAGGAATTAGCAAAGGTCCAATAATAAAATCGATGAAAATCTGGATCAAAAATGGATAATAAAAATACCGTCGGTTAGGTGGCAGGCGGGACGGGGGGTGGGGTGTAGATCTAAATACTGTCTGTAGAATACAAGAAATTATATGCTCTGAATTCAATTTCAAATGTGGTTAAAAGTAAATTTTATGTCTGGACATGAACAATTTTCTGTTATAACGATAGATAATCACGCATGATTTAATATTTTCACTTTAAAACACCTCTTCAATTGTTAGATGTTCAAAGTAAATTGCATGATAATAACATTTGTTCATTCATGCCAATATACGTGAAGGGAAAGTGTTTATATTTTCATAGTTTATATCGACTTACCATAAAAAAAAAATAGAAAAATTTCCTTTGTGCCGAGCGATGAATTAAATGTGTATAAACATGCTGTTAAAATTACATTTTTAAAATTGTTTCCGTTACGTTCTCAACCAAAAAAAAAAAGTACATATCACACAAAAGTAGGTACTTATATAATATTGGTGGCAGAGGGGAATAAAATATCTCAGAGCAAAATATATTTTTATGAGCAGCGTATCAAAAATATATAATAACGCGATAATAATAATGTCTACAAAAACATTTGAAATCATTTCTTCTTTTTCTTTTTACCAAACCACATTGTATAAAATATTACTCAAAGCCCATCATCGTTCTTCTTGATATAAAATATGAAAATTCTTTTTATTGGATATGATCATGGTTAGTTACACTCGCGACGAATTTAGTATGGTGTGATATTGGGCGATGTCGTTTATACATAGAAAAACATTGGCAAAGAACAATTTAATTATCGTCGCGCGTTTATTTTGTCAAAATTTTGTTTGTATAATTTGTTTAAAATAATTCTGTATTCATTATTGTGAAATTCTGGATACCAAACATTTTTGGTTGCACTTTTGGTCGCTTGTTTTGTTCTAGCGGCCGCTTTACACATAATGGTATTTAGTATAATCAAATAATGTCGATTGTAAATTTGTTTATTTAATTGTACATATTATGATTGTCAATATTTGATGGTTTTTTTTTAAAAATATGTCCTGTTTATACAGTGTGAATGGTATATGATTTGTTAATATTGCTAAATATTGAAAAGTGGGGTAAATTGATTTATCCCTTATTACATTTATCAAGTATTTAGTGGATGATTTATTTTTCTATATTTAAATATAGAAAAAATTGTAAATTTTATTATAAAACAACATTAATATAAATTCATCAGTCTTTTTTTGAATTCAATAGTATTAAAACAGTATTTAGCTAACATAGAGTAGTAATTAATTTCTAAACTCTAAATTCTCGAAGGACAAAAAAATCATTAAAAATTCACTATTTTCGACACAGTTTTTTTTTAATGTAACATTAAAAAATATTAAATTCAGTATTTAATTTTAAGTTTTTCTGATTTTTTTTTTTTTAATGTAGATTTATTATTCAATGTAAATTAAATACTATTCTTATATATTGAATTTATTAATTACTTTTTTACCGTTCAATATTAAACTTAATACAGAGTTTAATTCTATGTAACATGAAAGGAATTTCTATTCCATCCTATTGAAATACTGAATGGCTGTGCCGATGCCGAACTGTTGTAATAACTTAATGATAAGTAGAGAACATTCGATACTATTTTCTTCTCATAACAAAAAGACGTTGCGTAAATAAATTAAAAGAAATACAAAGAAAAATAATACAAAAGACATAATACACTGTTCAATTGCTATCTAAATACTAAAGAATATTTAGTAAGCATTGACTAACTAACATTGGTAATTGACTGATTATATACAAAATGTATTACAAATGATATTGATCTAGCCATTAAATAACAATGCTATAGAGTAACTATTTTGTATTTGACTAAAGCATTACTAAGGAAGTATTGCGTTGTATTAAAATACTTAGCATAACAGAAATAAGTATTTAAGTAAAATGATTTATAATAATTGTTTAAAATTAATGTTTAGTATAAAATAGTATTTAAAAAAAAGTGATTGAATAGCATAAAATAGTAGGTAAACTATGTTCCATTTCTATATATAATATAATATATATATACCATTACTACTAAAATTAATTTTAATTTCGTTCGGGAAAGCGAGTCATTGTTGCAAGATAAATTTAGTCGCATACAATTTTATACACGATTTTATTTACTTCAAGTTGACTTCAAAATGAACCCAATATTGCAAATAATAAAAATAAATTAACCTACAAAATATGTAATTTGATTTCGTTTAAAATGTTAACATTGTGTTAAAAATTTTCAGACCAGTTGTAAATAAATACCATAAATGGTACCGGCATATTTCTTCTTCTCCTGTTCTTTAAGAAAACTTCTTAAAAATGTATTTTTATATTTTAATGTACATCTCGATACTTATGTTTTTGCTTATGTTGTTGTTGTTTTTTTTTATAAATAAGTAACAGAATTGTACAAAATCGACAACAATATTCAGCAAACATCATCACATTACTCTCGTAAAGTGAACAGATATTTTCGAGTTTTTGTGCGACAAATGAAGACATCAAAAAGTATATTGACACAAAACCAAAATCAGGAAGAAAAAAATCGTAAGTTTAACATAAAAATAATAATAAAACAAAAGAAGAAGAACAAAAAAAAAACAAAAAAAACAAACAAACAAAACAAAACCAAACTTGTATAAACATAATATCTTATAAATATCACATTCTCATTTCTCAAATAATATATCGTCGATTGGAATTGATTTTATTTACACCCAAGCACAAAAAACTGCGCCGTTTAAAATGCGTGACATAAAATATGTTTTCATTGATTTTGCGGTAAAATAGAATCTTATTGACGTTATACTCTGAAACATAATATAAGAACAAGTTAGTTACTACATATTTGCAACATGGAACAATATCATTTTTATTTTTCATACCTGAAACTGAGCTCTGATACAGATTTAAGTACAATAATATAATGGATATGCGTTATACGCTAAACGAATTGTTCCACCACAATGTAATAATACAAAACAATTTAAAATTTGTTTAAATATTTACTTAATTTATTTGCAATTAAGCATCTGAAAACGATTTCAAAATTCTCAAGGCATTTTGTAAATGTTAACAATTGTGTAATGGTCAAGTAAGTAAGTGTTGGATATTTATGCACACTTTCAATATTTGTCACATTGCACAGACACATTATTGATTGTATTATATTTTTTTATTGCATCTGTTCTCAAATTGAATGATTGTAGTTTTGGTTTTTGTTTTACGCAACAGAATTCATTTGCAGCTATATACCAGCTACCGTATGTAAATATATTTAAGCACATCAATGGTTTAACTTAGAAAATAGTTTTAACCTACATTTTTTTTTTTTCGAAATATGTTTTTTGATAAAATAGAGATGAGGATGTCGTCCTGATGATTTCATTTTCATTAAAAAACAAATTTCGAAAGAAAAATAAGGATTAATCATTTTTGAATTTAAGCTAACGGACATACGTTTATGTTACTGATAGATATGTATCTCAGCTGATAAGAGTTTCAAACGCTGTATATAATTTTGCATATACAAATTTTTATAATAAAATTAAAATTAAAAATTAGTAAAATTAATTTGTATTATTACTTCTTAGACAATTTAAAATTAGTTTTAACTGTGACATAAATCAAATAACGGATATTTTGTTCATTAATTTGTTAATTTAAACAGCAAATGAAAATTAACGTATTTACTATTTAACAATGTTTTTGGAGTTATATAAATGATAACTCAAGTATTTTAAAACAATCTTTTAGTTTACGTGTGATCAGTTTGGTGACTAGAATAATAATAATCTTATTCAACGCAAAACGGCCTACTTGAATATGAAAGGCCTGCCTGCATTGGATTTAACCCAAGGCTAAAAGATTCGTTAAATAATTGTTACAACAGGATTAAGGCTGAAGAAATTCAGTATTTTTTTTTTTCATCATGTTTTTATTAACTGAAATTTCTACAATTTTTTTTTATTATGATCAAGTAAAAATTAACATATTATAACATATATTAAAGTAAATAATATATAGATTATAGATATATCTGAAGAGTCCCTTACGAACCAGTTGCATTAATAAATTGTATTTTTCCACACAGCTGCTACTAATACGGTTTTTCTATTCAATGCAAATTTCTCAATATTTTATGCTTCTGTTGAATAACTATAGATCTGTTGAATAACTACCGATAGATTGATGTGACTCACACTGAATATAATACACATATATGTAGCCAACTAAAGATTTTCAAATGGTGATAAAAGCAAAAACAAAATTATTCAAAATTTCCGAAATATTGAATAGCAAAATAGTAAATTTTTATTTGTCATTGTTTTTATTCTAATATTGAACGAATTACTAAATCGTAAATAATACGACATAAAATTTCCATTCAATGGTATATTTACTACACTCATTCAGATTCCCAGAGATATTAAAGTTGATGGATGTATGATGTTTGTGTTCATGTGAACCGTAACTGTTTTCACAATAACTAAAACAGAAAAAAATATATATTCAAAAATATAAGTTTTTTGTATTATTGAAGAGTAGTTACTATCGCAAAACTTTTCATGCTAAATTTCATCTTTAGCCTTCACTTATTATTTTTATTATATTTTAGCGTGCATCAGTTCGTTTTCCTTTTCTTCTCCACATATCCGATATCCAGACTCACGAATGACAATAACTTCATGTATGCCTTATGGTGTGTACCTATTTTAAATTTACACATAATTCATTGTTTAACACCCTTTTTTGGGCTTAGAAAAAAAATAGAAGAAATCCTAAAAACGCTTTCTTGCACATAAACGACTGATAAACGATATGCAAAGTTTAAAAGCAATATGTTTCCCCGATTAGAATTTTCTACTTATTTTTTCTTTCTTTTTTTTACTGCGATTTTATTTTATATCTGAACAATATGTTATGTCTATACTCAGTTTTTTTTTATATGTAGAGAGGTTCATTCTTTTTTATTCTGCAAGAAACTGAATATCACTTCTTATATGAATGTGTGTAATGATAATATAGCCGGGATAGCCATTTTAAGACGAAGGGTTTTTATTTTTATTTATTTTTTTTTCCACAAAATTGGTGATTTGTACTCAAATCAAGTTTCAACCTCATATGCATATTTCTTCGATATTATTGTATGTTGAGGTATCTGCTTAAGAATTTTTTGTGATCACAAAAATGAGAGTGCGTACACCTCTTTCCATTCGATATATTACCATTGAACATCAGCCATCGTACCCATCTATCCACCAGTAAAAACTTTCAAATGCAAAATTCTTTCATGTATGCAAATATGTGATAATGTCATATTGAGGATTTCGAATAAACATACGTAGAAAACGGAGTCATGTTTAAACGTAACCCGTACTTACGTTAAATACAAGTATCTATAATATACCACACGCAGTATGAGAAAATCATATATGCTTTAAACCTACAGAAAATTCATTTAATTTTTAGGGGTTCTTTGATCCAGCCAATGTATTTGAAAATGGTTTTGTTACTTTTTTTTTTATTATATATATACATTATTTTTTCTTTTGCTATTTGCTTCTTTATTTGATTGCATCTTTAGATAACGATCCATATAAATACCAAACCATTCATATATTTATTGTGCTGTTACACCAGATATTGTAAAAAGAACAACCTTACAAAACATGCACACGATAAAAGGATAATGTATCTGATATTTTACGGAAATACTAATAAAATAACAAAATATGAAATTCCCTTTTTTTTTTTTTAGAAATATCAGTATGTTTGTTGTTATTATTATTATTATTATTAATAATATTTAATATTATGCTGTGCACATTAATAATTGAACTTGAATGAACACGATGTTATGGAATTTTTGGGTATGTTTGCTAAAATTAATTTAATATATGAGTTTTGGTAAATTGCAGACTATAATTTTATGAGATATTTTCATTGATTGTATGAATTGTGTCGCTATACTATAGCATAGTAATCATCATTATTTTGGTCCATGAGGCGATACTAGTTTCCCATTCTCCTTTTTTATTATTATAGTTATCTATTATGAATAAAGCAGAAATTTAACAACAAGAAGTATGATATTATTGGACTGCCATTGAAAAAATACATCTAAATATGAATAATAATTATGTCATTGCTAATTTTTCCACTAAACTATATTTGTTTTTATTTCATTATAGTTTGCTGCAGTTATCATTGCCCAAAATCTTAGAAAATATACGTTTTTCTTTTAAGATTTACGTAAACTGAGGAAATTCATTAAATATTTATAAAACATAATTCAATACACGAAATTCCTCATAAATTGTAAATGCATGGACAAGTTATATGACAGATTTTACAACATGCAAGTGCATCGAACTTTTTCTTTCATAATCAGATAGCAATCTTCTGATAAAGATGTTACAACGTATCTCACATATAAACTAGAAACTTTTCAAAATTCTAATTCTAATTCATTCATGTATCCTAAATAAAATTCGTGAAAATAAGAATAGTCTGCTTGTGGTTAGCAAAATACATTTCTTTATCATTATTCGGTACTTATAGTAAAACACTTGTGATGTCCTATATCCTTAAGCGAATATTATTAAAAAAAAAAAAGAGAAGAAAAGAAGATCGTTTTTATTTAAAGTTCACTTTGTATGTTTGTGTGTTACTGGCTTTTGCGTAATATGTGCATCACCCATCAACAAAATATATTTTTGTAGATTTTCACATTTTTTTCCAATCATAAAATTCAGTAAGGTGTGAAATAACATCTAAATTTTCATCGCGACATGATGACATCGTGTCTCGGGTAAGTCGTAAGTATATTCAAATACAAAATATTATAATATAACATAAACTTCTAAAGTGCCACAGGGATAAAATTCCATTGCTTCATTGCTACTAAACTGGGTTGATGTAAAATTTGTGTGTTTTCTTTTTTCTATTTTTTCTATTTTTTTTATTTTTTTATTACAAGTGAGTGTAATTTGATATAAAAATTTACTACAAGTATAGTGTAGTGTGCTCCGCTGATGGAAAATAAACGTACATATCTCAAGATATACACTTTAACCCATCGTTTAGATCTAATAATAAAAAATAAATTATATCGTCAGGGAAGTTGTTTTTGTTGATTTAGTTGCAAAATGGGTGAAATTATAGGGTTGCAAGTGCTCTAAGTGTTATGGGTATACTAGCTAAGAATGTATTTGAATTTACAAATATTACGTGCTTTTCTTTTCATTTTTTTGGATTTTTTTTAACTTCATCATAGCGTAGTTTTTATTTGAAAAAATATATAGTTTTTAAATGTTTTGATTAAGTATTTGTATTTTACAATTTAATTGTCTAGTCTTGTTTCCAATATAAATTAATTTCGGGCGAGAAAACAAATTACATATTACTATTTCCTTACATAAGCAGTGCTTTTTTTTTCTTATTTCAATAATACAATCTTAATCTATTCACATAGTATGTATTCGAATTAGTATCTCGTAATACTCATAATACCCGTAATATTCGATCTGCTATAGAGCTATTCGAACTATTGAAAATATTCGTAATATTCGATCTACTTCATTTATATTTATGTAATGTATGTATTGTTTTATCATTATACTTATAATATATAATTTGAATTCGAAATTATTCAATAACTATCGCGCTGGCCGGAAAAATGTAGCCGGACACTATTAGTAAAGGGAGAACTCTGATTAAAAGCTAATCATATTTTTGATTATAGGGAGTTTGCAAAAAATACGTGAACGTTAAAATGTAGAACGTAGACGCTCGATTTTATATGAAAAGTATTATTCGTAAATGTAAATATGAATAAAATTAATTTTTATTTAGATTAGTCATAACTTAATCTAAATTCAAATTTATTTAAATTTTAAATTAGGAATTTCCAATAAGTATAAACGAAAAATATTAATAAGAAAATATCACAAAAATAATAAACTTAAACTTTCATTTATATTATTTATTAAGATTTGTATTGAATATCTGCTTCAAAAATATTTGTCCCAACCTTCATACAAACTATTAACATTAATTCTAATAATGAGATAATTTTTATTAAATTCTATATATTTTTTTTTTAATTCTAAATAGTTTTGTATAAGCACCTTAATTTGAAATCTCCTCTATCGTTTCCAGAACAAATCCCTTGTCTATTAGTGATTGAGTCTCTTTCAGCTTATGCAAACATTTAAAATTGGACCACAGAAGACATTAAACACCTACTTAACAACCATTATCAACAATATGTACATCAGTTACCATAAATGGAACACTATCAATATTCAACACAATATTATATACGAAACGATGTCGCACGTATTACCCATCAAACCTTCTATATATTGTGGCTTGTGAGGGGAAGGACAATTTAATGTTTCAAAAACTTTAAAATTTCATAGCTTTAAACCACACAAAAAAAAAAGCAAACAAAATTGGAAATGAAAAAAGATATGTCTCATAAGATAAGATTACTTTTATCGTTTTTTTTTTCTTTTTTGGTGTAATAGGGAAATTACCATATGTGGTGATGTTGTAAACTCAGTCCTTTTACAGTGAAAATGTAAAAAAAAAAACATATCCATTTTCTTTTAAAATGAGATATCTGTATGATAATAATCGTCGTATGGTTCGCCTTTTGTTAATAAATGTTTAGCAATTTGGTAAGATTATGTTAAATTGTGTATGTTGTCTGCTCAATATTTCTTAACCATGTTTCAAGATATGGTTTAAGCAACATACGTGCATATAACGCGCGTCTGCATAAAAATACTTATGGCACTTCATCACAAACAAATAAAAGATTTATAATTTATAGAGCCAAGTTCTAATTTATATACGATTGTAGTTCGATTTGAGTTCAAAAGGAATAAGCGCACACAACTTAACACTAACAATAAAAACTATAAACACTTAGAAAATATAATTGCCTGCACATAAACAATTTTTTTTTCTCGTTTCATGTTTTGTACATTAATAAAAAGTTTGTTTATTTTAGAACTTCCGTACATTTTTCGTATAGTTAGTTATTTTATCAACCAACGAGCAATAATATATATATAAAAAAAAAAAAAATAGCAATTTTGTTTAGATAAAAGCGGCGGCATGCACGGACTGTGTCCACCTGTTTTAATTCTAGACAAACGCAATTTTATTTTATATAAACTTTTAACCATTTCATATTCAGATACTTTTGTCGGTAATAAAATTTATAAAAAAAAATGGTTTGTACCCAAACACATTTATATGATTTTGATTCAAATTTTTCGTTTTTTTTTTTTTTATTAACTAATGAAAATATTCATAATTAAATTGTGTGTTGGCAGTGATTTTATTGTGTGCTCAAAAGGGTTGTAATTTAAAATTCATTTTAACTGTAAGTAAAAAGAAAAATTGAATGTTCGCATTTAATGAAATTATATTCATAATAATAATTTATTTTTGGGTTGCTATTGGTACTTATTTTGTTGTTGAATATCAAAATAATGAACATTTTCTTCTATCATTTTCTATGTTGAGATAACAATTCTTTTGCTTTGCTGTACTTCAGATTGCAAGTTGACTTTTTGTCGTAAAAAATTACAATAGCTCTTGCGAGAGAAATAAACCATTAAATGTTATATAGATACTTTTATCTATAATATATAATATACTTTTGTACAGTGTAGGTGTAGGTACTCTACATACACTACTCATCTGCTAACAAAACATTCATATTATTATTATATTGGAATGTTTGTTCGTTCGTTCGGCTCATTTATTCGCATGTTTTCCTCGACCATCATTTGTCATTTTTTATTATTTTGTGTAACCCTTAATAATTGCCCTTGTGGTATTTTAATATAACAAAACTGAGATTTTTCCATAAATCATTCAATATTACAACGAAACGAGAAATCTCCTCCGCCACACCTAATACCGACTATTATAATATTATTATTACATTTTTTTTTTTTTTTTGTATATACGACAAGAACATTATGACAGCAATGTTGATATTAAAAATAAAACAATTTTGATGAAATGGAAATATTGTTGTGTAATGCCAAGATGATTATTACCATGTGGAGGATGATGGTGGTGGTGAAAATATATTAGCCAGAACGGTGTTTATTTTATGCTAAACATGGCAATGCTAAATTTTTGTGATATTTTTATTGTTTTATAAAAATATTTGAGTAATATATAACTTAGTTTTCTCTAGATATGTATTAGAATTTTCTTCACAAATTTAATTCAAACTCCGTTTTTCATCTTTTTTACATTTTCGCTAAAACTTTTCTCTTCGAAAAAAAGAAAAAAGAAAAGAGAATCATTTGTGATTTGTATTACGACAGCTTCTGTGTAAACATATTTAATATAGTTATTATTATTAGAATTTTCTATAGTAATCTCGTAGAAAAGATTCGAGAAATAATATTCACAAAATAATGGAAATTTTTCTTTAACCAGAGCGAACAAAAAGAAAAATCAGGCTGATGACACCATTTATTCATTTCAGAAATATATAATTTTTGGTATTTCGTTTTCAGCGCTTACCCAATTTTATTAGAAGAGTCCATCGAATCTCTATGTACGTATCTTGAACTCTCTATGTGTATTTGTAGTCACTGTCTCAGTTTGTAATACATAAGGTTTTCTATATGTTGCACCAGAATATTACCCATTGGAAATATGGAAATATTTATAATAATTATTGTTTTTGACTAATTTTTAAATATTAATAATTGCTATACTCTTTGTCATTGTCAATTTAAGTCAATATATATGTAAATTTTTTGGTGCTGGTACTTAAAAATAGTATTTTCAAGTACTAAGTAGGGGTAAACCAAGGTTGCGTACTTTTGTAGATTTCGAAAAGTTCTTTTCAGTATTTTTTTTCTAGGTACTTGCCCATGTCTGACGATCATTTGCTTTCAATTTAACGTAACGTTCAATTAAATCAACTTTAATATATATAAATATATACATTTAATAAGCCGACCCTAATACTTACTCCATAAGTGCATAAATGCATTATGTTTCTATCCGAACTATATAACTAAGTAAATATACTAAATATTCTTATCATGTGTATTTTGACAGTACTTTTTAATTATAATCACTTATTATTAATTTATCAATAATTTTGACAGATTCTATTTAATTAATAATTTATTTGAAACGATAATTTTGTCAAAAAATAAATAAATAAATAATTGATTGATTGATTGATGAATTTGTTAGTGGTTTAAAGCCAAATATTTCTATATAATAATGATTATAAAGATAAAGTTTTATCACACGTTCTTTAAACATATATACCTCTATATATGTTCAGTTTTATTTATTTTCGTTAGTTTGTTTTTGTTTTCATATATTTTTTCCTGCCATATGATCAAAAATGACTTGTGTGTATGAAAATATAGACATAAAATAAACCAATAGTTCTATTGGATAAATTATTAATATTCTCTATATTCTGAAGTGAAAAGTGAAGTAATTTGTAATTTAACGGACGGATAAGTATTTATGTACACACATAATACTTGAGATTTATAAGTTAAATCATAAACATGACCATATGGTTTTTTTTTTTTAAACCAAAATTAGTCTATGATTTACGATTAATTTGTCAACTTTTTGAGTATTTCTATTATAATCAATAACAGTAGTTCTTTTAGATTGTTCGCATATTATTTCGATTATTATTAAATAAGTAACGATATTACAAATGCTACTTGAATGCATTTGATATAGAAATATATTGATATTGATATTCTGAATGGTATTATATTGAATATAAAAATGATAAGATAAATAGAATGATATGACAATTAGTAAATAGTCAAAAGACCCGTGCCTTTTACCTACATTTATATTTATTTTATTATGAATATGAGTGGCTAATAATCATAATAATAAAAACCGAAAATTGATGGCAGGCGTATTCATAATGTGCGGTAATAATAATATTATAAATTATTGAATCCCCAAAATAAAATAAACGAAACGAAGATAGAAATGGGTATTATTATATTATTTTTCTTTTTTTTTTTGTTTTATTATACAAATAGATCAAGAGGTCATAAATTATGTTTTATTTTCATATAATTTTTTTTTTTTATTTTGTTATTTTTTTTTTCTAATAAGCAATTTATTTGAATTGGTTGAAATACGATTTACGAGAGCACAACACATAATCCTACAACAAAATAAACAAAACTGCAACAGTAAAAGCAACAACAATAACCAAACAAAGCCCTTTCCTTTAATTTATAAAATATTCTAGAGATATAAAAGCTGATAATCCGGGTACTTATATATAGACAAGGCCATCACGATATAAGCAATATTATAGACCAAAGGCATTTTTAACATATCTTTGCGGAAAAAAATACGAAGGAAAAACATGAAAAATAAAAAATGAAAAAGACAATAAGCAAAATGTATAAAAAGATACTCTTCAGTTTCCATCTATATCTAACATTTATTTGGTCAGAAAACAAAATCATAAAAAAATTTATGCAACCGTTCATCTCCTATTCTCTTTAACACAGATAGAATGTCTAGATGATAAATATTGTTATGTATTTTGCAATGTCCATTTTACCATCATTGATGTATAAACAAATCCCTTAATCTGGTGCAAAAGTTTCCTGTTATGAATGTTGAAAATTGTTATGATCGAGGTTATGATGACCACTTTTCTATACTTCTATCATATTTTTCCCCTCTCTTCAATAACAACAGAACAAGAAA
Source organism: Catotricha subobsoleta (assembly GCA_011634745.2). Lineage (NCBI taxonomy): Eukaryota > Metazoa > Arthropoda > Insecta > Diptera > Cecidomyiidae > Catotricha > Catotricha subobsoleta. Next base: position 17,615 of record JAABKK020001539.1, read on the forward strand.
ACCAAAAAAAAAGTTTCAGTTTTTTTTTTTTCCATATTTATGGTGAATTATGGAGCAAGGGCGTCGTCCGGATAATAACTAGTTTTAAGCTAAAAAATAATTATACCATAAATGAGGTTAATTTATAATCATATATACGTGTAAGAAGTCGTTATAAAATGTACTTTAAACTTAGAAGCGAGATCATAATTTCTGAAATTACCTCTAGAAATCACGATAATAAACGCAAATTAATTGAACGACGCCTGTGATGCCGGTGCAAAATAATATAAACACAAAATATAGTAGCTTAGAAAATAAATGTATGATAATTTTTGAATTAATAAAATAAATACATATAACTTATTTGTATACAACTTACGTCAGCAGAAAAAATAAAATCGTTGTTCAGTTCAATATATGTATGTAGATTTCTTTTAATTGATTTGGAAAATTTTGACCTTGGGGCTATACTTTATTTAGTAAAATATCTTGTGCTCAACATAGAGCATGTATGCAAGAGATTTCAGGAAGGAAATATATAGAATTTCAAAAAAATAATATGAATTTACAATATTAAATAGGTTTATGTTGATTGTTGACAAATAAATTTACTGTTGATTTTGAGTCACACATTTTTATTTGCGTAATAAATAATTCTAATGGTGCTTATAACATTTTTCTCTTCTTCAAAATAAAATTTCATCAAAGAAGAAAAAAAAGTCAGTTTTATGAACAATCCGAAACCCGTATGCAGCATTGTATATAAAAAAATAAATACCACAAAATGAATCAAATTTATTGAAGTGCATTATTGTTAACAAGAATTTTCTAAACGAACAACTAAATATCACAGTCGGAGCATTATATGAAATGTTGTGTTATATATCTTTATTTTTCATTTGTCTTTCTTCAAATTTTAATTTAATGTTACTTATATGCTCAACTCGTGCAAGACAAACTTTAGTGTTTATTTTTTGTGTTTTTTTTTTTTGTTTTAAGAGTTAACAGAAAATAGAAATAAAAATAAACAAACTTATAAAATACTTAAGTCTTAAACTTGAAAATAACCTCTTTTTCTATTTACAATATTTTAAATACTAATCTTTTACTATATGATTACATTTAATTTTAGAAAAAGAAAATATAATTTAAGATTAATGGTTTTATTATTTGGCTTCCTGTTTATCATATATGTTTTTGATCGTTATGATAATGATTGAAAAAAAAAAATCTTAAAATTGAAAACAAAAGTATTTGAATTTATGAATTGTTAGATAACAGGATCGGAATAGGTTTTAGCGAGCACTAAGTCTAATAATAATAATAATAAAGAAAAAATAAAAAATAAATTAAAGATGGATCATATAGATATACTAAACAATAATCAATATTCTTAATTATAATCGCTGACAGACATTTACATTCTCTAAGTACGAAACGCACGTAAATATTTTAACTCGCTTCATGAATTTTATATATATAAATTATTATTAAACGTTAAAAACAAAAACAGATTAAATTCAAAATATTTACTGGTCGATTATAATTTAAAATATATTTGTTTTGATACCTGAGGCTGGTACACTACATTCCAACTGGCCTTGTTAGATATGTACTACAATCAACCAATTATAATTTATTTGCTAAAATTATTACAGGTTACAGAGTAACTGTAGGTAGATAATGTAAAGTATCTCCTTTAAATCTGTTATTATCTCTTATCAATTTCAAATATCAGATTAAAAGAAAATTTGTATAAATATTAAATATGGCCACAGCTCTTATCCAAAAACTAAACTAATATAAATAAAAGCTATTCACAAATATAATGTCAAATCCACTACAACTACTATTCGCTAAAATCTCACAACTATAATAAATTAATTTTAAGAAACATTTAGCGAATATTTCCAATTGCATACATTAATATATGTGTTCAAATTCGCTGCATGTATAATTAAAATATTTACCGCTTTATACTCGTATAAGTATGTGTAGTAAGACACTATATATAGGTAGGATTATTTATTTACGTCTGTGTACATAATATCCAAAGATTTTCTACGTTAAGCCCACACAAAATTTTTAACATATTGGTACTGAAATGTTCTCCCTTATATCTATCTGTGTTTCTTTGCACATCCTATTATATCATTATATAATTGTTATGTTATATCACAATAACATCATATACAAACATACCATAATATCATACAGCTACACTAACTATATTACTAAATGCAGCAGCTTTATTAGATAAGAATGAATTGCAGATTAGCACATCTCAAGGTTAACAGAATTAAACTGTAAGATAATTAGTTCAATTGATGAATTTATGGTTCCTGGAAAATAGGGGTAAATAAGAATGAGAAATAATAATTTATTGTATTTTACGGAAAAAGGTTTATATGGGTAATATGACTGAGTGAGTGTAACACAATTATTTTCTATATAATAGAGATATTATAGTTGCTATCTGAATTTTATGTATCCTATATTGATGTTCTTATAGAATATGTATCTACTGGACATTATATAGGTAAGCTGTTGAACAATTCCAAATTATATTACCAAAGCTCAGGTAGATTTTAATGAACATTTTTACTTTGCAAATCGAAAATATAGAGTACAAGACATTTAGAGTTATATATTTATGAAATTTAAATACTTTTAATTCAGTTTACTTTTAGATTATACTTTTATTTCAGTTTTTTTTTCAGATAAAAAAGTTTCAGTAAAAAGAACTAAAAAAAAAAAATAAAATAAAATAAAGGTGAGCTGATTTTTCATTCGTCAGATTTTTCTTAAACAAAATTTAAAAAAAACCCTTAATTAACATTTCCCAAACACCTTTAACCTTAATTCTCCTACATTTACTACCATTAATGCTTAACATTGAAGTTGATAACAATAATCATTATACCCATATGCTGAAATGAATTTATTTATTTAGAGCAACATCTAAAGTAAAAACGAAATAATTTTATACATTTTGAAATATAATCTAACTAATAGAAGAAAATAAGATAAGCGATTCTTTTTTTGTAAACTAAATATTCAAATTTATTTTCATATCGAAAAATTCAATATAAAAATTATAAAAAAAAAAAAAAAGTTTTCATTTTGTACATTTATTTTCTGTATATCAGACCCATTGAAAATAACCGCAAACAGAAAAATAAAAATTCATTTTATATTCAACTCCACCCATAGTCTCAGGTGTTTAGAGCTTATTTTTATTTCTACACATACCGTTTTTATTTTACATTATATCTCTCAACGTTTTCATAATTCTCTATATAGAAATATTATACAAAAGAATATGATCGAGGAACCAAACGAACATATTATTATAATATAAGCAATAGCATTAAAGCTGTATAATGTAACACAGAGCAAAAAAAAAAAAAAAAAAATGAAACACTGTGTCGACATGAAGTAAAAACATATTTATTCGCATATTTTCCCTTCTTATAAGAGTTGTCTGTCATCCCACTAACCTCCATATAAATAGGGATTTTGTTTTCACTACAAGATTTATGAGATTATTTTGGATTATATGTTTTCGGTTATGGTACTAATGATTGTGTAGAAGTTATAATATGGTTTTGTTTTCAAGCAATATGTGACTTTATACTTTTATTTCAACGTTACAAATACAAAATAATAAATATGTTTTTATTATACTTACTTATAGAATAATAATAAATAAGTTAATATTTTAATGCTGTTGCGTTAAATCGTTTAAGATTAAATATGTTATGATTTTGGTATGTTAAATTTTTGTTATATCTTCTGATATTGTTACCCATTGGGGATTCTATATAATTTGCAAATAAAATAAGCTCGGATACATACATAGATACTGTGAGGCAAATGAAAATCAATAACATTAATTGAAAATTGACACAGAAAAATGTAATTTCTAAAATGAAATTCGTAATAGGTTCAGATATTTTGATATTTTACGTATATAAATATTTATGTTATAAACTGAACTTAAATGGACTCTTAAAATAGAAACATACTTACATAAAAAATGTTTATAAAAACTTTTCTTAATATTGAATTTGTTATACCTATTCTAATACCATTTAATTATTTTACTTACAATGATTCTTTAAGTACAGTAATTAATTATTCTTTAAATGAACCCTTTCTAATTGGGTCACATGTGCTTAACGAATCAATCAACCAATGTTACCCTTAAGACATTCCACTCTTTAATTCACCCTCTAACCGAATCAATTTACAAGAAAAATTTAAAATTTGGATCTTATCTAATTTCTATGTATGTATTTCTAATTGATTCACCTCCGCTAATTGGATCGATCAATCCAAGATAATATTTTCCATATGTTAGCTTTAAGAGATTGAATGATTGTATTTGAACGTCGTTAATCGAACCGTAATTAAATAAAAATAAAATGACTTTTCAAATAATGTAATGTGAATATAGTTTTTGAACTAATCAAAAGCCTATTATGTTCGGAGGATGAAAAAAAGAAAAATGTATAAGATTTGTTTAGTTTTTTTGCGCAGGGTCGTACCTACTAAGTAGCTTGTGAGCGCTCAGCTAGATCTAGAATTATTATAATCAGCTCTAAGAAAAGCAAATAGTATCTGTTCTAAGTTTTCCAACATACGATTTACATACAGCCCTGTTGTTTTCGCGGTTTATGTGTAGTGTATGAATACTGAATGGTAACTTTCATATGATGTTTCTGCGGTTTTAGGTCTTACATTTCAATTAGTTTAGCAACTGTTACTTTGAGGGCGACTATAACCAATTTTAGTCACGTACTTATAAAATATTATATCAAATATTCTAAGCTTACCTCTGTGATTTTGCGCTGGTTACGGCCCTGTTTTTGCGTGTGATATTATTTCGAAACATTTGTAAAATAGTTTATTAGTAACTTATGTGTGGCCTGGTTTTCATTAACTTTATTTATCAAGCGCATTTCATATTTTGTGTATTTGTTAACTTTCCACCTAATTAGAGAATTAAAAAGTAAACAGGACTATTATTCAATTCATTAGATTACATATAGTTATTAGATTTTTAAAATATTCTTTTATTAATTGATTTGATTTTATGTGAAATATCTGAAAAATTATTAAAATCATAATGAGAGACATATCGCCAATGACAATCAACAATTTTTCAGAGTGTTCTGTAGAAACAAGTTGCAATCAGTACTCTGAGATTAGGAAACACTAACGAAAATATTATATACAGAAAGAAGTTCGAGCGTTCTGAAAAATAGCAACAAAAGAATATTCACAATCAAGAGGTATACTTATAGATATATAGTTAGTTTTCTAACATATTAAAAAGTAATGTGATTGTCTCCTTTAGTATCACCGACTTTAATGATTTCTATACAGAAGATAAGAGTGGAGGAATATCAAAATATATACAATATAAGCAATGTGCATGGCGACAAAAAGTAAGATAAAATATTGTGACTTTAACAGCACACTGTCACGACACAATTATTTTATATTTGCATGTTTAAAGTTAGTATAAGTACAACAACATTCTTCACTATAAACTTACTATCCTGACTGGTTGGGATTGATTTTTCTTGTTTGTCTGTTTTTTTTTCATGTAGAAATATTGTTGTTGTTGCTACTGGTTGTCCGAAAAAAGATTTATTATACCAGAAATTTCACTGTTTTATCATTGGTTATTTAATGTCAAAGAAAACTGAAGCTACAACAACAACAAAAACAAAAGTAAAAAAAAAAAATCCAATTTCATGTCTGCTTAAATGTTCATAAAACATTCTTACAAGCATATTAAAAACTCGATTACAAGTATTGCCCCTCCCAGTAAACTCTATCGCGGCATTGACTCGCACATATTAATACATACTACTTGGGTTTGTACATTAGGTACAACAGACTTTACACACAATATACATGGAATGTTCTCAATCGTTTCAATATAAACGTAGTTCGCGTTATACATATTTTATTATAACAACAGTAACCAAAAACGAACCAAATAACAAACTGCGGCATGTTTGTATATTATATATTTTTAAAAGACCGCCTGTTTTCAAGTATGTTCCCTCCTCCAGTTTTATTATACACACAATTTACATTGTGAACTGTGGATTTTCTATGCGCCGGTCCATATCGATGAATGAATGAACCACCGTACAATAGAAAACATTCGAATATAATAAGAGGAAGCAAAATCTTTTAACAGAAGTTTGTAACATTATCATCAGTAGTATTCAGGTGTTTGACGTGTAAGCATTATTAAAAACGGTCGTTCGGTGTATAGTATTTTATTTTCTAGTTTTGTTTCACTCTCGAATATTTGCATTGGTTCTTTATAATAATCTACCTATTTGCCTATTATGTATACACAAAGTGTGTTTAGTTATATTGTGGTTGTTACTTCCTTTGGTAATGCAATTAAAATTATTGGTTAGTTTATTAACTAATCATTTTAAATTGTGCGGTTGTGGGTTTATTAATAATTTTGATACCAATTAAGGATATTCAATATTTATTTTATTTATCGATATTGGAAATTATAATAACTACGTGACTATTTTAACTTAAATGGAATAGCAAATGGTTATGGTGATGCCACAACGTGTGATTGATTGAATTGTAATAACTGTCACAGTGTAACAGTGTATATGTACGATAACATATGTAGTTTGATTCTATATACCTGTTCGTGGGTGCATTGTATTTTATCAATTAATGTGATTAGCTGTCTCAATTATCAAATCTAGATAGTCGACAACAGCTCCAGATTATAACTTAATAGCTTTTATGCTAAATGTGTCAATTAAATATAATTTCATAATATTATGATTGTCATCAGCGATATTTAACAGGGTATTACCGTTAGTGAAGTTAAAAATTTATTATTAGAAAATTTCGGTGACGAATATTTTCTTAAGTGTGATTAATTTACGATAGAGCATATTTTTTGTAACAATTAATTATATTCAGTACGTCAATAATAATTCGTTAAATTAAAATAATATTGGTATTTAGTGAAGTGTTACAATTTTAAAAAATCATAAAAAAAAAATGGAAGGCTCTGGTTATGGATCTGCTCATTTACCATCTCCAGCGCTTGTAGTATTTTCACAAGCAGCCGGTGGACTTGGTGAGGCATTAAGGATACAAAGACCATTTCATTCTCAGGTTTGTTCATATATTGATATTTCTTTTGAAAATTCGTTAATCTCGTTACGTCGTCGAAAGGCTTTTTAGTGAAATTTTTATTGTCTGACTAATTATTTAAAAAAAAAGGATGAAAAAAAAATTTATTCATAGATTTTTAATTGAACTGGCTCGCCAAAAATCAAATATTTGAAATATAAAAATATACTAACTCCTTTTTTAAATAGCGTGCGTAATTTACTCTAAATTGAATTGTAAAGGAGCACAGCGCGCTACACACAGAAAGGAGATAGTTTGGTCACTTAAAAGTATTTTAAATAAATTGAGAATATGCAAATATAGTTCAAATTTATCTTGAATTCTATTATGTTTGAAAATACTTATGAATTTCTATTGTATGTTAGAATATAAATCTTTTATTTCCTATCAAAATTGAAATTTTGCCATATGTTAGACAGTTTTTGTTCATCGATGTAAACACTATTCGTTCTCTTGGTTTCTTAAAAATTTAATTGAAATATTTCAATGAATCTCAAAGTTAACTAATTAAGTACCTAAGTATTGCAGATGCTTATACTAAAATTTGTTTCATCTTATGCTCTTAGAGTGCCTACGTACTTACGACACTAGATGATAATCGTAGATATGATTATCAGAAAAAATTAGTTGAAACACGTAATAAAAGAGTGAAGGGTTTATCTTTCTTAATTGTAGTATGATTATCATCAAGTGTGTACAACGTAAATACTCTTCAGCAAAATTAGGTTTCACAAATAAAAACACCTCACTTGTTTTCTAATTATTTAACAATTTTTAATGTCTAAATTTCTGTTCTCAACTGCATATATAAAGTACAAGACTCACTTCTTTTTGTTCAGATTTTTTAATTTACTCTTAAAAACCATAATTGTATATTTTAAGATTTTACTAGACTGACAATACATTTACATAAAAACTTTCCAACTCATCTTTTCTTGTGACCTGTTCAAAGTATTGTTTAAAAAGAGTTTTTTAAACAAATATATTTAAATCAGCAATGCTTTCGAATAATTTATAAATTAAAAGCAATTAAAACAATTTGAAAACACATACTACTTCGTTTAACCGAAATAACTATACTGACGTTTAGATTTAAATTTAGTTTAAATTCCATGCACCTTGAAGTTTACATCAGGCCCTAGTGAACATTGACCAGGGGTATTTATGCTAAAAAAAAATAATTCCAAAAGACAAATCAATTAAAGTTTTCATCCGTTAAAAAAAAAAATTGAATTAAAGTAAAATAATCTGCTGCCGCGGCGATATCGAAGGTTGTTCCAATACTTATATTTACATGTAATTTTAATTACATTCTGAATGTCTAATATTTTTAAGACACTAAGGTTTAATAAAATTGGAAATATTTGCTTAAATATATTTACCACCGACAAAATTAAATATTTATAATGAATCTATGAATACATTTTGAATTTCGTTTCTTTAATGTTTGATAAATTGACACGGTTTGAGAACAACATAATTTTTTTTGGTAGCGAATTTTATTTTACGTGTCCAAATAAAAAAACGGATGTTATTATTTGATCGCCGAAAAACAAAAGTACCGCCTAAAATACATAACTTATCGCCGAGGACAATTCTCTCTACTAGATTCATTGGTTCTTTGTATCACGCGACCTCACATATATACAATTTAAGTTTGTCAAATGAGTCTAATCTTTGTACTTTGAGTTCCTAATTTGAAAAAAAAGTTGAAAATATTTATACTATATCCCTTCAGTTATGTCACAAATGAGAATCTTTTAAATTAAAGTTACAAAAACTAATAATTTGTATCATATTGAACAAAATTATATTAATACTCAAATTTCAGACACATTTGATAAACTTAAATTGTATATTACGTGATACAAAGAACCAATGAGACCGTTGATTTCCGATTTAATGCCATGTGAGTGTGACTGCACCATTAGCAGTTTTAAATTAGTTTTTCGTTATCCTAAATTTATATTATATTGTGTTCTTATTACTTTGATCATCTTTAAAATATTGAAATTAATATGCTTTCTATTGAAATTGTTTCTTAAATGAAAAAAGCATGGTTGTGATTGAATTTTGATTAGTTCTGATAGTAAAAGAAGAAAATATATTTATTTATCAATAGATTTAAAAACTAATACTAAATGACAGTTTCCGTTTTGTTTTCTGTCAAAAGTCAAATAATAACAAATTAAAGTTAAATTTAAATTTCAACGCAAAATAGAATTGCAATATTTTTTTCTTTTTTTTAATTTTTATTTTAGTTAGTTGTACGATTGTTCTCCAACAAATCAAGTTTGGCGTAAAAAAAAAAATCGTAAATTATGATCTGACAGAGCTTGGCCGTTGAACTTACCTACGGTTTCAATCTACGTCGTTCGAAATTATTTTAAACCTCATTTTATATATCTGCGTCACTACATAACTGAAACTCCGTTAGAATAAAAAACAACAAAAAAATCATTTAAATATTTAATTTTATACTTTCCAATTATTTGGATATTTTAATATTGAATATTTATTTATTTTTATATATTATATATTATATTATATTTGAATTGATACTTAGTATTGATACGTGCACTAAAATTTTCCATATTTTTATTTTCTTTTCAATTTTTCTTTAAAAACAGATTCAAGATGCCAAAGATTTACATCATTTATCGTTAGTTGGAAGCTATGGTGCTCACTTATTACATGGTTTTCCACCCCATTTTCTACATCCAGCCGTCTCATCAGCAAACACAACAGGCAGTCCATTCAGTGGTGGGGGTGCATTTGTAAAACCTTTTCCATCTAGTTTGCCACTGCCATCTGCCTTTGCACCACCACCAAAATGTGTTGGACTTGGTTTAGAACAGGTAAATACTAAATAGCTCAACAATAAATAATTTTAAACACTGTGCCAGTCACATTCAACATAAATATTATGTAGACGAAATTTGAAATAAAATGTGTCATACAATCATCAAATGATATTTTTGAAAATTTAAATTGAATTTGACGAAAAACAATTTATTTGATGATCACAAAACAAAATCAGAAAATATCTCTTTTTTTTCTTTTTTTTCTTTTTTCTCAATGTAGTTTCGTTGTTTCATTTTACAGAGTATGCTATTTAGCGGCAATGAATCATTTCGAACGGATTCATCAAGTCCGGCATGTGCTTCATTATCACCACCAGTTAAAGAAGAATCGTTAGAAGGACAAACCAGTGAGGAGGGTGATAGAGATAGAATCTGCAGTCCAGAAAGAAGTCCAGAAGCACCAGGATTTAGACGTAAGTTTGGCATTTTAAAATTAAAACTGACTTAGTAATTATATTAATTAAACGTTCATCATGTACTGACACTAATTTACCAAATTATTGTCATTAATAATTACCACAGTACTTAATATTAAGAAAATAAATAAATCGTCAATAAGTTTGATCTCGGTATTTTCGTAATAACATTAAAATGTAATTTATGGACGTATCGATATAATATTATATAAGAATAAAGAGGGAAAATTTGTTATTCGTTATGTTTCGATTTATACCAATACCGAATAATACCTCCTAATAAAATCACATCTATTATATAATAACATGGTACTGGTACATATAGCAGAGTGGCTTATACAATTCCATAGACAAATTATAAAGGTATGGAATTGGAATGGTATAAATTTTACCCTACATTATTTTTATATTCGATTGATAATCGAAACCAATTTTCTTTTATTTATTATCTAGTTTATTGTTTTTGTAATCGCTTCTGATAATCGAAGGAATTTTTTTTTTGTTCAGCTAATAAAATAATAGAATAAATACTTTATAGTAACAAGCGACGTAGAAATTGGTTAGTAGTGGGTTGAATGGTTGGTATTTAACAAAAAAAAAAAATTATAACAACAAAAATATCGACAAGGAAAATCTTTCCATAGAGCTTACAGCAGCAATATTTTATGTAATACATTTCACATTGTATGCAAATTTAATTTAATTTTCTGTATTTACTCGCGCGCAATAGGTTTTTCAATTATGGTATTTAAGTATTCGATGCGCGTATATAATGGTTAAAATTTATATTTTTTTTTTTTTTATTATTATTACATATTATTATATATTTAAACTGTTTTCGCAATTTACATTAAAAGTAAATAGTGTTGCATAATGCAATTTGCAATGGAGCAAATACATTGTTATCGTGAAACTGGAATCTAATAAGTATTGTGATGATTAAGGGTTTTTTTAAACGTCGTTGAAAATATGAAAAATTATTTATTTTTTCTATTTAACGGTGTTAAGATAGAAACAGCTTTTAGAACTCATTGCCTTCAACAGTAAGTACAAATCTACGGGCAGATTATTTCAAGATTTGAGCTTTAAAAAAAACTCGATTTTCAGTTACGGGTAAAATTTTTATCTCAAGCGTTAGAATTATATTAAAGCTATCTGTCAATTTGCTCGAAGTATCCATGAATCATTTGTAGGTATTCATAAAAATGATAGGGGTAATCGTTGTAAAGATCTTGTAAAGTTACTATCATAGTAAAAATTCCATTATGGCAAATTTTTATATGGAGAGCTGCAAGCTTACTACAGTAGTTGATTTACTAGGGTTTTTACAACGTCACCTAGAGGTATTCTGGTTTCTAAAAGTAACGCATTACTTGAATAACATATTCTAATGAACATATACCTGGAATAATATATAACTAAATTCATTTCAAATTTTATGATCAAAATCATTTGTTAAGTTTTCTGTTTTATACAATTACCTACAATCTCACAAAACTACAATACGAATATAACATTTGGAGGTATAATATAATTTTCAATCGCCAACTATATAAATAGAAAAAGTGTTTCCGCTAATGCAACAATCCAATCCTATTCTATTAACAATAACAGCAAACTATTCTGTCGATACTCTCCGAATACATACATATAATTTATATATAAATATTTCTTTATAAATTTTATTATTACCCAAATGCATATTATATTAATATATAAAATAAATGCCTTAACATAATAAAAAGTAATAAAATGTCAGGTAATCGTTTAGAAATTATAATGATGTTATGGTAATATCATAAAATTTATTTAGATTTAGTTTAAATTTATCTGACATCGACTGTTAAATGAAATCATATTCATTTATTGTGTGCATTCTTAATTTGATTTTTTTTCTATTAATAATATTAGATCCAAAATACTTACAAACTTGTATTTTATATTTTTAATTTCTGTAATATATCATCATTAATGTAAAGATTTCTACCATGACAATATCATGAAGTAATTGAATTTATTGCTTTCATTTTTAAAAAGATGGATGAATATTGTTACTTAAAAATTCTATCATGTATGTATTATAATCAAAATGTTTCGAGCTTTTTAATCTCTCATGAAAACATGATATTAATTATATATTAATTGCACCCTTGTTTAAATAGAATGAAAATGTACGTCAGTTTGAAGTATGAAATAAAATTTTTAATATTAAATTTGAAGTAGGTATGTATGAAATACTTTTTGCTTATAATTTCTAATTTTATTGATTTGAAAACTACAACTTTAAGGTACATACTTCTCATTCCATAAAAAAAAAAATAACACATAATTTTCCTAAGCCCTCATCTTTCATGAATCATGTCTGTGGTTTTTAAATCAATAAAAATAAAAGTGCGATTAAATAACTAAAGTCAACTAATCAACAAAATAACAGTGAACCGAAATTCATCAATCATCAAAATTTTTTATAATATAAATTAATATAATAATAAATGTGATTGGACAGAGTCATCACATTTAAATTTAACAAATTAAATTTTTCAATTTTTTATTAACTTAAGATATTTAGAATATTATATTGTTTTACAACACAGTGCAGTCAACTATTAACTATACCTAATTCATTTAAATTTTTATTTATTATACCCAATATAATATTTTATCATCTTCACCACAATTTTGAAGCTATTTTGGTTCATAAAAACTTTTACAAAATCAAAACGAAAAAATAAAAAGAAACAAAAAAGGAATAAGTGGAATGAAGAAGAACGTTGTTGTTTAAGCAATTATTCATTTCGTTTCTTTGTTAAGAAGAAATTTTTCTCGAAAAGTGATGTGTCTTTTTGTGCTATTGCATATATTATTAAATGGTTTTTATTTGTATTTTATTACAAATTTGTGGTCAACTTGATTTCGATGTCTTCACAAATTAAAAACTGTTCTTAAATAAATGTTGTGTTAGTCCACATTCCATATATTAGCGATTTAAACTGTTTTCGCATTTCGTAAATATCAATACTTTTTTATAAAATGTTAATAAACATAAAAATATTGATGAAAGCAAAATATGATAAAGTCGTTAAACTTATTACAAATAAAACATTGAGCTTTTAGAAGTTCTCACTCGATAAAGATTTAAACGAATTTATAGCATCATCAATAAATAAAACTGGTTGCAATTAAAGTCGATATAAAAGTTTGAAAAAGCCGCCGATTTGACGAATTGAAAAGTTAAAAAAAGAAGAAAAAAAAACCCAAATACATTTCTTATTAATTCTTATATGACTTTGTGTAGAGATTATAAATTTTGTTTACATGTCATCATATACAAATTATACGTCAATGTATTCTAATATGATTTATTCATAATTTGCCTTGTAATTATATTATAAAATGAACATATTTTTACAAATTAATATGTGCAAATAAATTTGAAGGTGTATTGAATTTTAGAAATTTTGATCTTTATTATTATTAAGTTTTTCTTCTTCTTCTTCTTCTTTTTTTTAATTTTAATTTTAAAATAGAATAACAATCAATCAAATATATTTCTTCATCATAAAACTCATAAAAATATCTATACTCGCATCTCTGCATTTATTACTATCAGATTAATTTATAGTGGCCTCTTTAACAATCTTATATTATTTAGGCTCTAATGCTCGAATATTACGATGAAAATAACGCTATTTAACTTACTTACATTATAATATTACATCTTTCATACTTAATATTTTATAACCGCTAAAAGCTGCCGCAAAACATAAAATGCCGCGGATCAAAAGAATGTTGGTACCTTTATGAATTTTACAGTGTTATAAACACATTAATTAATAAAAGAGCAATGAAAAGGGATTTTTATGTGATTTATGTTTTGCGCAATGGTTGGTGGCTCCCTTTAACTATATAGAAATATACCATCGTTGAATTTATTTCATTATGTATATCGCACATATTATTACACACATGGATAATAATACTTACGAGAATTAAAATAAACAATTTTACCGGAATAAAATACATTTAATATTATTATGGTTTTTGTATTATAATTTTACTAATTAAATAAAATGATATTTTGTTTGCATAAATGCGTTTAAATACCTTTAAGTAGATTCCATGTGTTAAATGAGTTGTATATAAATGAAAGAATGGTTTAAGAATTTTGGAATTCTTCTATAGATTCAAATAAAGTATTCGCTTATTAGACTTGCCTCGAGATTTGCTAATATTTTAACTTTTAGTAGTTGGTTTTATATTATTATATTTTATATATAAATTCTTCACATTGGAACCTAGATCAGCTTAATTTTTTGAACTTTCATCTCTCTGTATTATGATTGATGTCGTGTAAAATTTCTCCAATTTTACTCTTGCACCCTCAAAGTTCTTTCGCTGTTCATTATTTATTTAATTGATTTGAAATTTTGTTTTAATAATTTATTTTCAATAAGTTTTACTGCAAACTTAATGTTTTATACTCTATAGAGAAGAAGAATTATAATCTGGTTCGAAGTACTATGTTTATTCTAGCGGCAGACAAGGGAGAAAACTAAATTTATTTATGTTAGGTAGACTGTAATTCTACTGTAATACAATATGATGATCACGTTCTCTGCTAGTACTATAGTTCTATATAGCTAGTCCCAACATGAAAAAAAAATTATAAATATATTCAATAATTTAACTGTTTCTTTAATTTTAAATTTTATCTAAATATGTTCGTCAATGTAAAAAGTGATACTGTAAGCCATTGAGACTATTTTTTTATAAGTCGCTGTCTATAACAGTCAAAAGAACTGATCTTTTAGTATTGACCTGCCAAATGTGTTACTATTAATTTAATTTTAGCACCCTCTTTCGTATAAACATTATGCGTGAAATTTAAATGAATCACATTATTATGAATTTAACCAGTCCAATAATTCTAACTGCCTGCAATCCATTTTTATACACATCAAATATTCTTAAAAAGAATCATCACATCAGCTTGTTATTTTTGTGAAGTTTTATTGTTTTTGTTTCTCATTCATCCAATTACTTTTATGTACGATAAATTGATTTTACTGTGTTACACTTTTCATATGGAAATCGATAAATCACAACCCAATGATAAATATGAAATGTAAACTCTCCTACATATATTATATACATATATTTGGTAGCTTGTCCATAATGACTCAAATCTATGTGATTGTGGGAAGTGTTGTATGATATGGCAAATATGTAACAGACACCTTTTTTTTATTATTTTTCTAGACAATAAATTAAGTATCAGAACGTTATAGTATTACGATGTTCTATTTATTATTATTCCTATTGTTATTGTAGAAAGTTAAAAGGAACATGAACCACAAATGAGCATCATAAAAATGAAAAATGTTCTCAAATACACAAATCAACCCCAATGAATGTAATTTGTCAATGTGCAATAATGAATATTGTTAAGGTGCACTCATGTGATACTAATTATAGATGAATATGTTAACTGAACAAAACAAATGACATTTTATTGAATGACACTCGAAAGTTTATCGTTCCTTGCTGATATTTTAAAGTCTAGTTGAATATCAGCGCCTTTTTATGTTATATGTACCATTATTATAAATAATTTTTTACTACGCATTAAAAAGCAAAATTGAATCATAGAATAATTCAATTACAATTGAATCTGTCGGTAGTTTAAGCTTAGAATAAATGTTATTTGGTTTGGGTTTGAAAAACATATTAAGTATGTTTTTTGATTTCTTATCTCAAATTTTTGCTTATAAATACTAACTTATTTCCAGAATTTAAATTACAGACTTTATTCAAAAATAATATAAATTTAATCGCGCATTTACTTACAATTTTGCATTAAATAAATTAAAACTCGTTTTTTTTAGCATTTACAACGCTAAAACTCTGCCAATATTGCTCACATCGTATTTTTATAGAAAACTATTTCCATAAAATTTGTATAAATGATCATAAAAAATCAATTACTAAGATTCAATAAAACACGAAGAACATCATGTTATGAAAGCTGAAAATAGTTTCAATATATTGCATGCATGAATCAATTTCACCAATAAAACTATTCAGATTTTGGTTAAATATCGAAATACATCGAAAAATGATATTCACACAGATAATAAAATAGATATTTCAACCCCTACTTTATCAAATTGCAAGCGGAACTCTGCAATTCATATACAGTATAAAAACCATTCATAATTCAATTGTTTTGAATATTTGCACAAAAACATACAGAAAATATGACAACATTAATTTTACGCATCCTTTTTATTATAAATATTACGCTTGAAATTGTATTTACCAGCAATAATAATAAATGTTTGAATTTGAAGTGTCTTTGTCGGATATTATTGTGTTTTGGTGAAGTGTGATTTCATTCTATTGCATTTAGTTATGCAATGTTTCGATATATTCTTCTTTTTTTTTGTCATTTTTCATTTAAAGAATTCATCTAAATGTTTACACACAGCTGCAAAACTCGATTTTCATGGACATTAAGAAAAATAAATAAAACCCAAGCCTAAACTATAAAATATATATAAATATATTTATATATATATAATAATAATAATAATAAAAATATGTTTTCTTTAATATTTTGAAATTTTTTATGATTTTATGAACAGAACGTGATCATAAGCTAAAAATAAACTATCATCATCACAGAGGTACTTACTACATAATAATAATTGTATTAATAATATGTTTAGACGATGATATCACATTTTCTTTTAAGTTTATTCAATTAACAACTATAATATAGAACATTAAAAAAATTATTTGTATTACAATTTAGCATCTTATATACAAACTTAAGCGTATCAACTATCATCACCGCCCGCCCATGTGGTGTATCTACTTAAGCGTAAGACAAAGAACAGTTTAAAAACAAAAAAAAATTAGATGTTTAAATATTCCAAACAGTAGCCGGCATTACTTAAGTAGACACCGTATTTAATTTGATCTGAAAAGTTTAAGTGTAAATTAAAATACTTCCTGAATGTGCTAAAATGAAATTTATCGTCTTTCACTCTTATGTTTTCTTCTCTTTTTTTTCTTTTTTTTGGTACTATTGCCGATAAGTGATAATTATTTATGGACAAAGATTATCATGGCGCGACGGCTTATCGAAAAATATATGATTTTTTTTTTGTTCTTAAGTGAATATATAAAAAGGTAGTTCCGCAAACAAAAATTTTAATTTTTAAGCCACAAAAAACACACACGCACACACAAACACATGCAAAACAAAAGTAATAAAAGCTTTTAGACACCACCGTGCTCGATTGCATATTGTTATTTTATTTACATAGTGTGTCATAATCATAAAAATAAAAATGGATTCGGTTTTAGATGATGTATCACACAGGCACGTACGGTTTACAAGCAACAAAAAAAAATCTTTTATCACTTTGTTAGTACCGAAAAGAATAATATTTTGCTTTTTTGTTGAGGAATTGTTGTCTGTGAGCAACATCAATGTATGTCTGAACCTCGGGGCCAAGGGATCTTTAAAGCTTCTAAATTCAACCAAAAATTGATAATCAATATAATCTTTGTTCAATTTTAAAACTCTGAAATATGTGCATATAATAAAGTTAATTTCACTATATATTTAATTTATACAATACATTTATATATTTTTTTAGAATTATACTACCAAAAACTACTGAAAGCCAATTTAATCAATTATTCAATTTATTCAATAACTTTTTTGTTTTTAACATATTAACATATTGTGAGATTCAATTATTAGTAATTTATCAGTAACTGACATTATTATTTTAGAAATATGTATATTTAAATTTTTGTGAAATTTGTGAAATTTTTAAAGGAAAATGAATGATTAAAAACTTTTATGTGAAGCAGAAAATATTTTTTAAAACTTAAAACTAGTCAGTGTTGAATAAGATGTTCTTAATTCTGCAGGTTAAGTTTATTCATTTGTGATTTGTCTTATAGTTCATAATTTGAATTTGAGCACCAATCGTGAAAATTTGCTGCCAATAGCTCAAGATGGTTACGGATACTTCGGTACTTGTGTACCTGGTTATTTGGTGTAATCGGTCAGTGGAGAATCTCCAAGGAAGTCCGTTGATCGTTTTAAGATTTTTGTTTTGCACTACTTTCAATTTTTTGATATACGTAATACGTAGCTGCTGATTGGTACCAAACTGGTCCTCCATATGTCATTATGGGTTCGGGTGGATCGAATTTTTTTTCATATCTTCCTTCTCTCGGCGGTTACACATAAATGTGTTTCTGTTTTTGTATACAGATAGCTTAAGTCAATAGCTTTCAAATAATATATTGGGCACTCGTTGTTTACTACAAATGTCGTAGTTATTTAGTTTTAAATTACACTAAAAAATGATATTTCAAAATCGGATAACTACTAACTATAACGAACTCCGTAGTAAACTACGAGTGCACAATATATTGTTTGAAAGCTATTGACTTAAGCTATCTGTACAATAAAACTTAAACACAATTATTTGTAACGACACAGAGATAGAATGCTTCAAAGACGGTAAAATATTGCGATTTTCACAACTTCGAAACCTAAAAAAATTGATGGTAAAAGGTATGAGAAAAATTTCGATCCATGGGTCTAATGATGTTTTTATTTTTGGGCGAGAATTTTGATTTTTTAGCCAGTACCCAGTGAGTAGAGACTTCTTATACATTTGATGGCTTTCTCACAAGTTAATGGTATATGTGGACCAAATTTGAGATTTTCGTCCAAGGTTACCACCAGGTATGTGACGGTATTTGAAAACTGGATTTCGGTATTTTCAAATTTCAGTTTTGTTATGGCTTTTTTTTTCAGTGACTTCTCAAATGAAAAAAATATGGCCTGTGTTTTATCGGTGTTCATTTTTATTTTCCATTTTCTGTAGAATTTGTTACACGCCTTTAAACCACCTTGAAGTTTCTTGATAATGGCTTTTGTTAGCTTTCCATCAACAATGATACCAGTGTCATTTACATAATATGCTAGATCGTATTTTTTCGGCTTTTAAACAATTATTATTTTTTAATATATATATAATATATATTATTTGAATAAGAAAAAATAATACACTTGTCCAATTTCTGAAAAGCTAAAGTAAGGAGATTAAATTCATTAATTAATCGTCTTCACATGTATTTAGATTAGAGGGGATCTTCTTATTCGTTTAAAATTGTAAATGATGTTAAAGTTTAAAAATTATTTTAAGTTTGTGATTTGTAATTTATTTTCTGCTTTCAAGCTAGCGTCTCATAAAATATTCTTGACTTAAATCCGAAATCCACGAAATAAATAATTCATATTTCAAACCAAAAAAATATAAAAAAAAAAAAATTGAAGAAGTACCTACAACCAAACAAGCAAAAAAAAAAAGAAGAAAAAAGAGAAGAAAACACAGCACTCTGTCTGAAAAACAACCACAAAGAAATAAGATCAATGCAATTTATGCGCAAAAGGCCAGTTTGTTCAACTTCTACACGCAAATATGTCAAGTAAAACAATATAAAACATGAATAATCTTTCTTATTCTTCTTTACACAAATTAGTCTATCACTCTGATCGGCCACAATATGTGCACAAATAAAACAGAAATATAATCAGTGAACATATTGAGTATTATATAGGTAATCGAATTGGTAGGCAGGTAGGTCGATTGGATAAATGTATAATATTTAATATTAGCAAACAAACCAGTAAAGGCATCAACAAATATCTGCTTCTGTGCATACACTTAATAGAGCGCGAATATCTGTTTTATAAATCGGTACACATATGCGAAACATAAGAAGAAAAAAAAGAAAGAAGTCAACAGAGTGCCATGGTAAAAATGGTGAGACCATTTATATTATTTGCTTCTGGTTATTTTATTAACATTTCACCTTACTTCTTTAACATAATACATAATCGGAATCTTTGTTACGATTAAACAATTTCGTTGTCTATACTTTTTAATATCGATTACTCGCTACTGTTTATGCTATGGAACATTTTATTGAATTGAATGTTTATTTTGTATGGAACCCAAGAACGCTGCCTAACTTATAAATATTACGTATTGTATAATTGTGCAATAATATAAAATCGTATAAAACCATATAAAACATTTTTAAACATAGGTATATAAAGTGAATTGAAACAACAAAAATTACATAAAAATTTCAACGTTATTGAAAAGATTTATATATTATTTGCATTGAAAATCCAAAGTCTATTCAATGCAAATTCAATAAAAATATGTAAAAGAAGACAAACAGCAAGGGGAAAAAATGCAAAAACAAATCCACACACAACGAAAAACATATTCTTATGCTGAACTATTTAAGTGAAAAAAAAAACAAATATATAAATAAATTCAGAATAATATGGTTTTTTTTTTTGCATTATTTTCATTTGTGTTAAATGTTTGGTTTCTAGAAAACAATCACGCAACAAAATCTTTATATAATTAAATCTTTCATTTAACTTTTTTCTTTTTATTTTAATAATAAATTTTTATAAGATATCGCGATCAAGATGACAACTTTTTTTTATTAATTTATTGTGTTTTTTGTTTCATATGTTTTGGTTTTTTGTTTAGTGGAATTGACCGTATTTTCCAAACGCTTAAGTTACAACTTAATAAAATCAACAATTTATTTGTTTTTTTTTTTCTTTTATTCTAACAATATTTTGTTATTGATCATTAGAAATACTATAAAATATGTAGAATATAGATATAATACATAATAGTGAACGTTATAGTTATAAATGTTTAATCGATGTGTATCACGTAAGGCGAAAAAGTTGACAACTTCTTTTTGGATCGATATTCAATTCCGCATATTTTGTCTGAGACTACTTTTTCTGATATTATTAATATTAACACAACCACAACATAAATGTAGGCAACCAGTCAGGCCGACCGCAACAGATAAGAATTGATATTATTATGGATGGAATCGGCCGGCACAGATGCCTTACAACAATATTATTTTCAAGCAAATACATAACATAACTATTGAACGCCGTTTTTAAATTGAGACATGCTATTGATTATTATAACGACAAGTTTTTGTCAACAATTTAATAAATCAATAAATCTTTTTGTTTGTATTTGACTGGTGTGTATGTGTGTTTGGTAAGCCGCGCAAGCACAATATTTTTCATAAAAATTTGGTTTTTTTTCACAAAAAAGAAGAGATTTACAAAAAAAAGTATAAAAAATAACTAAAACAAGTAAATATCTTGTCTACTCAAGGTATACGAATGGCCTTTATTTCTATAGAAAACGTCTATATAATATTTCGCAAAAAAAAAATGTTTATTTTTATGTACCCGACGCAGATGATGACAACATATTTTAGAAAATTAAGATACAAATATTTCTTTGCTTATTTTTCTTTATCTCTATTTTTCTTTTTCTTTTATTTTTATTGCAGCTCCGAAATCAAATGGATCAGAGCCGTTAAATCTACGTATGGACTCAACTGGTCATTCATTGTATCGATTTCCTTTTTACAATTCATTTAAAAATTTTCATCAACATCAATCAGGTTAGTTTCGTTATTTTTATTTATTTATTCTTATTTTTTTTTTCTATTTTTTTTTTTTTTTTGTGTAATATTTTCTATTTACTTCGTAATTCAATTAATTACTTTCTTTCTTGCAAACTACTCTAAAAAGGTTTTGAAAAATTTGTAATAAACTAAAAATTAAAAATTTATAATTTTTATCCGAATGAAAGAATAAAGAGAAAATGTGGATTTTAATAAAAGTAAGATCTGGTCTAGAACAAACCAATTCAATTTACTATTTATCGGAATTACAATTATTCATATTGTCACATTCAAATTGAGTCTATTTACTATATTTTTGAAAAAAATGACATGGCTTCATCCAATCCATGCCAAACCATTGGCAGCTTGTTTTGTAATCAATATTAAATTAATTTAATGTGCAGTTCAACTAATTAATTTTAAAATGGGTTTGTGGTTCAAATAAAATTTAAATTTCAACAAAACGATACATTAATTATTTTTCCATGAAGAAACAGATTTCATTCCATTCCATTCTTTTGTAGAACCTAGAAAGCGAAGAACCTTCCATAAATGCTGATTTTTATGTAACAATGTTTAAGTAACTCTAGCATAAATTCATATATGTGAGAAAAAAAGCACAATTTTTATTTATAATCTGGTAATAAAGTTTTTATGTTTTAGTTAACTAGTTTAACCAGCAATAGTAGGCAACGTCTATATACATTTGTGCAACGATTATAAATGAAGAAATTTTCAGAAATAAATCGGTTTTTATTGAAAATGTGAGTCGAGAATTATTTCTTGTTCTTACTAACACTGAAATCTAACTGACTTTATTTTATTTTTATTTTTTTTCGGTCGTCTCTTGCAATTATCATCATTTACCTAACATTAAAAATCAACCCTTATATACTTTATTCAAATAAAATATTCATGAACAGATTTTTTTTTGTTGGTTGCCCTTGTGTACTTAATATTAAAAATAATAAAAACTTATATGTGCAAAGATTGTGATTTATTTAAAAACACAAAATTTAATCTAATCCTAAATTATTGCCTTTTTTTATTTTTTTTTATTTTAAACATATTTTTTTTTGTTATTAATTATTATTGACTTTTCTGCTTAATAATGTTTTACGGTAGGTATTTACGTGTCTAACTTCCAAATTATATTTGTCATTCAATTTAACATAAAATTTCACCTCATTTTAACTATCAGCACTAATGTTGATTAAACCAGATGATCATTAGCTGGATTTCTAAAATAATTTTTATTTAATGTTGATAGGGAAAACGTAGTGCTAAGATCGCTATGCACAAAATATTCTTTAAATAGTTCACAAATGCCATTTAATCAACATCACAATAAAAATGTATACATATTTCCTAAAATCACTCAATTGTATTAAATCTAATTATTTTAAAATTAATTATCATCAATATAAATTAATGAGTGTTGTCATATTATCACATTAACATAATTTACAACAATACCATTCTATTCGGTTCAATATTATAATAACTTAATGTAGATAGCAAGTAACCTCAATTGTGTGTAAGTATACAACAAACTAAAATTATGTAAAACCACAAACCTCAATTAGTTTTCCCATTTATTTAATGTATTTATATAGAAACAAATCGTCTTCTCATTGTCAACCCGTATTCACACTTAATTACTTAACTATCTATATACCTACTCTATTGGTAACATTAATGCAACATTCTAAATTCTATAATAACGATAACACTCTTCTATACTTAGTATAAGCCTTAGGTATAACATCTCAAGTCTATCTGGTTTTTATCAAACACTTATTTCACGAAAACTAATAAATTTACCATCACCGGGTAGGTACCATTTATATAGACATGGAAATATTATTAGTATGTATATATATTTTAATAACATTATTTCAAGTTCAGTATCATTTACACAGAATACAGAAATTTTAAATGTTTAACACAAATAACACCCAACAAGAGAGGATCAATTCATGTAAAGTTCAATACCGCAATAAATTTTAACCCCAAAATAATTCTCTTCTTTTGTATCTGGATAAATACATAACAAAAAAAAAAAAATAATAAAATAAAATAAAACCAAAGGTAGACTGTTGCTAACAAAATGTTATACTCTGTCTGTTGTTCATACTACAGATATACAGATTGTCATCGTATGTTTTAAGTATTTGGTGTATGATTGTTTATTGCTTGTCACCTTGTTCACAAAAATTGTGACCCAGATGCCAACAACGTAAGTAGTTTACTTTTAAAAACTGTATACTGGCTCTGAATATTTGTACACAAAACTGATGTGATATGATTGTTGACTTTTAAATGGATTCTCTTTCAGCTGATGTTATATAATATCGAGGATTACAATGGTATTATAACGGTTCTATTTATACCTACCAATTGTCTGATATAATGAATATAAAAAGGATTTTGTCTGAATGAACAGAAAGAATTTATAGAAAAAAGAAAAAAAGAAAAAAGAAAAAAGAAAAATTAAAATTAATTTTATGTTATTTATTTATTTTCGAAAAAAAAGGGGCGAAAATTTGATTTTCTGTGAAATTATGTCGAGCAGAAAATCTTTATTGTTGATGAGCTAATACCTTAATATAATTTAAAAAGATAACTAAAGCCAAATTGTGAATATTCATTTTAATAAGCATAAGAATATTTAAGAAAAGAACCGCAAAAATAAAATTACTAATAAAAATGATAAATACGATACAACAATGATACTTAAACTAACTTGCTCTTTACATGCGGTTCTTTTATATATTTTTAAATATAACAGAGGTGCGATTGTCTCATTATACTGTAGAAGAGGAATGGAAGAAGGTATTGGTTTAGCGACCGAGACAATTTGGCGCGGTGTGGTTTACTTAATTCCTCTGGGATTTTAAATTGTATTTTTCATTTTTTTTTTTTTTTTTACTTTTTATTTTTTTTATTCGTTGGTTCAGTATTATTGTGCGCTGACATAATGCTTCTTTTTTCTTTTTTCTTTTTTTGTATTTGTATTTGTATCGCAAATTCTTGTAGAGCATCTTTTTATTAGGCAAAGCGTGTGATAATGAAAAGATTAGAAGAGGTTTTTAATGCAATTTAATTTCATTTTAGGGGGTTGTAATGTAATGTAAACCGTTCTATGCGACAGTGTATATATATATTGTATATGTATTACTTTAGAGCTTTTCTTTCATCGGATTAAAACCAAGTGGCGCATATTATATCTTATCCATGATGAATAAAAAGATTTATCTTGATGTATATTTTTATGTAGAAAATGCCATTTCTTGTTATAAATTATATAATATATTACAGATTCTATATTAAATATATTATATATATATATATTGCAAATACCTACTTACGAGCCACGGTATGTATAATTGACGGTATATCTTCAGTTTTCAGATATTACTAGTCGTACATTCAAACTGTGTTTTACTGGTATTTATAAGTGCGTATTTATATTGACGGTTTTGCCTTTTCATTCAAAATTCTGATATCAAAATAAAAATATTCCATTCTTTTGTACCTTTTTTCTTTCTTTCGTTTCTTGCAATATTGTCTTGTAAATAGTATGCTTTCCCTTAAAAAAAATAAATAAACATTAAATTTAACGTTTTCGCTTGTAAAAGATTTTTAATGTCAACGATAATAAGTATCTATTATGAATTTAAATTAAATTATTAAATTTTCTCGTCTACTGAATTGAGGTTATTATGATTTTAAATGGAAAATTTAATATTGATTATTGACATCGTACATACTTATTTATATTCAGTACATATTAATTAGCATATTATTTAAATAAGAAATGTCGAGTTAATAATTTTTAGTAGTTTTAACCAAAGCATTTTGAGAGGAAAAAATTGTAGCCTTCGAAATCTGAAGAAGTTTAGTGTTAAAAAAAAAACAAGCCGTCAATGAATTGGTACATGACTTCATTTTTCATAAATATGTATATTTTCACGAAAACAAAATTCTGCGTCTTTTGGTATATTGACCATCAATATCCGAAAACTGAATCCGGAGAATAAACGAGGAAAAAGATATCACAAAACTTTTTTTTTTTAACAATTTCTGTTGTACAATTTATTATTAATCAAAAAAAAAAAAAAAAAAGATGAAATAATATATAATATCATTTTTTTGCTTCATTGATTTATTGATTAAAATGTAGAAATTTTTTTTCATTCACAAAAATAAAATAAAATAAATACATATTCAACAAATTAATTACTCTTTATGTGACAAAATTCTTGCATATGTTGAACGCTACAAATATATCATTATATAATATCATTTTAAAACTTTGCTGGTTCGACGTATATGTATATTATATATAATATATATATATATGCGCATTGAATCTCCACACCACATTCATAAATATAATATGATATAATATAAAATAACAACAAATAATGCCATCGTCATGATATACCCCCAACCCATTATATAGTTGCCATTACACACAAAATCTCTTAATCATGAAAAACAACGTAACATTAATCAACCTTAATTACTTGTAATGCATGTAATAAAGTTCTTGACACAAATCTTTATAAGCTGTGCACATCTATAATTTTGTATATACACAGTGTTTGGTTATATATTTTGTACAGATCGACATTAGGTTTTTGGTATCATTCGTACTCATACAATATAACCATTACAACAGAATATTTTATCGTCACGCCAAAAACCATCAAAGAGTAATTGGACACAACTGTCACAGCTGTGAGTGTTGTTGGCGTTATTTGTTTTAACTCGTTTAGTTTTAATGTGCGTGCGTGTATATTATAATATATAAATGAACATAATGTTACAAGCTTACCTAAACAGATTATGAATAGCGCAGTATTTATAAAATGATTTGGTGAAGAAGAAAAAAAAGAATATGAACATGAAATTGAACCCCACAACTCATCATTGGTGATCCTTTGACGAATATTACTTGCAGACACATTAAATAATTTACGTACTTTAAATGCTCCAATCAATTGTTTTGCCTCTTATTGAAAAATTATTTGTTTTATTTTATCAGAAAAGTAACCATCAGAATACTATTTGTGCAACAGAAGTTAATAATTTCAACAGTCGAAAAATGGTTTTACACTAAAATTGAAATAACATAACGAAATAAGTCTGATATAAAAAAAAGAAGAAATAAGAAAAAAAAAACATTAAATTGCCTGCAGCACACTTTTATACCAAATCACATTTAGTATGCATTGGAATGAAGCAAAACGATATTTAGATTAAAGTTGAATGTACCAAAAACCACTTATACTGAACGATGTGGCATAACGCATAACATAAACTCTAGTTGAATACATTTCTCCTTCGTATGCCTATCATATCTATATACATACATATGTCCTCTGTACAGCTAACACTAGCACAACCAACATTGAAACCCTTTTACATCACATAAACATTCAAACATAGAACAATTTGAAAATGAATACAAAACAAGCCAGCCCTTCAAAATGTTACCACGTGCTACAAACAAAATGGATTTGTACGTTAGTTCTTCTTTTTGTATAATTTTACATTAATGATATTTGGATTTGGTAAATTATTTTTATGTATTTAATCGTTTTAAAAGTACAATACAATACAGCAAATGGTTATGTTTTGAAATTAGATGAGCATAAATGAAACTAAAATAATATCAATTTAATTTTTGGTTGTTTCAAATTTATTTTGATATTTCGTTGTTCTGTTCGAAATGTAAAAAAAATATAAAAATGGAATGGCATATTTTTATTATTAATTTATTTTAATGAGTTTTGTAAATTGTTTTGATAGAAACCGATTAGTATAATAACACGGAATAAACGGAATAACAAAATACAATATTATGACTTTTAAATCACTGGTGTTTCCTCATTTCTAAATTTTCTTACACCATTTCATATAAAATATGTATGCAGATTGCAGATATATTTTTCATTGCCATTACATTCATAAAAATACCTACGGATTCATAACTATTATAAAATAATAGAATGTCGACTTCATTTCAATTTCAGGTGTTGGTATTAAAAAACAACCGTCAATAGGAACACCACCACCAAACTCGTGTCCCGTATGTGGTATTCAATTATCTGCAAATGAATTAGAAACACATTTTCTAGCCGAATTAGATCGACTGTACAAATTAAGTTCGGGACCAGAACGTCAACGAATAAGGGCCAGCTTTAACTTAAATCCAGCTATACATCCCAGTAATGGTATGATGCAAGGGCCAGATAGTAGATGGGAGGTTAGTAAATATTTACAAAAAGCCATATTTGTAATTAATTTTTTTGTGTTTTTCTTATTATTATATTATGACAATAGACATTTCAGCGAATAAGAACTAATCGACAAGGTCGTTTGAGAGCTAAAACTCGTAAACGAAAAAGTGACTCAGAGTCAGAATTTGCTGAACAAATTCGTAATTCTCAATGTCAGTCATGTCCTGTATGTCATGGACGTTTACAACGTACACCAGAAGAAATTGCACAACACGTTGAAGAATGTTTAAGAAAGGTATAAAATAGAAGAATGCAACATAATTTGTAAAATTTAATTTTCATTTATTTATAAACGGTTAAAAATTTAAAAATAATATACAGAATGGTCAAACGCGAGGTGAAGAGGAAGACGAAACAGTTGATGTCGAAAGCTATGGTGATGAAACATCAAATTGTGCTGTTAATTTGGCATCACAAAATAATAATAACATAACGAAAATAGATTCAGTTCAGTCATCACCTCGACCAATGCCCAATACTGAAGAGCACATTATAACATCCGGTACGAATCTATGGCAACATGGTAAACATAGAATAAGTGGCAGTCCTGGTTGCAATGGCGGTGGTATGATGAATCCCATTCCCATGAATTGTACGGCAGCCGTTTTAGCTGGAACAAATGTTTCACGTGCAACACCAACTAGTAGCGATCAAATTACCGAATACGATCATAATAATAAGGATTCGAATTCGACACGCTGTAACACACAATTACAAAATAATAATTGTGATAATGAAAACGATGAGGAAGTTATAGTTGATAATCAAGATGATGATGATTGTCTAAAAAAAATGCAGCCACGATTAGAATGTAAACGGGATGACAAGAATAGGTAACCAATTTCACATTTTTGTAAATATATTTTACAATTTTTAAGGTTTTTTTGATAGTACCGAAGAAGCTACATCATCCATGGAAATTGATTCAGCTACCGATATTCCAAATCATAAGGCAATTATGACAACACCAGATTCTTATGTTAGTACATCGGAATCGGCAGAACCAACATCGAGAGCACAAGTTCTTGAAGAATTACGAGCAAGAATACGAGAACTTGAGGGTTCACCATTTAAAGTCAGAAGTAGCCAGGATGAAGAGCACTATAAATGTTATATATGTAAGGTTAGTTTTTAATTATTAGTTTTGGATTTAAAAAAAAAAACATTATTTAATAATTTAAAATCAATTTAAAAAAAAATAAAATTATAATTAAAGAAAAACAAATCTAATCGGTAATAAATATAAAGAATGTATTTTTATTTCAGGACTCTAAAAAATCATGCCCACAATGTAAAATAGTTACATCTTCTAACGAGCTTCGAAAAATTCATGTTTAAATTAATAATAATTCAATTAAGAATTAAAAGTAAACACTTTTAGTACTAAATTTAATGATTGTATTATATTAATATATATTTTCCTATTTGATTTTCACCATTTGTTATTATTTTTAAAACCTACATTCTATCCCAGTTAAAGTTAATAATGTTCTGCTTGTGACTACAGTTGTTCTACATTTTCTTTGTTATATTTTTTTTTGTTTTTTAATTTAATAAAAAAATCCTCTTTACGTCATATACACCGTGTGTTATTAAGATGCAATGAACAGCGAAAATATTGGGAATCACACCGAGAAATAAATATTTGGCTTATTATGAGGGAATCGTATTACAAATATTTAATAAGTATATAATTATTATATAATTATATATATGTATTTTTTATTTAAATTTAAAGAAATGTTAATGATTAAAATTGTATGTATATGTTGAAAAACCATAATGGAATCTCAACATTTTTTTTTATTTTTAAATATTAAAACAATTAATTAATTAATTTGGTAAATTTAATTTTTGCCCTTCTTTGCAATTCTACTGACTAAATGAGTTAATTTCCGTTTAAAAATTTTATACTATTCAGTATTCAGAAAATAAATATTAAAATAAATTCCAATGACGAATAAAATGATTAGATTGCCAAGAAAAACCATAAAGATTGTATGTCAAGATTAAACCGATTTAAAATTTATTAAAACGAAATATTTTTATCATTATTTAATACATTTTGCTGAATTGCCGTAACTACTATATTTAATAATATTTTCAGTTTATGAGTTTAGAAAGAAAGAAAAAAAAAATATTTCTCTATTCATTTAATGACGCTAAAACTAATAAACTTATAATATATTTATCATCATTTTAATTTAGCAAATTTTTAAAATGTTTCGGAGAAAATGTAGAATTCATAGTTTGTCCAGAATATTGACTATAAAAAAAAATGTGCAATATAAATAAATAAAAAAATAAATAAAATAATTAAAATAATCTTATCGACTAAGTTTGTATATAGAATTGAACTAAATTTGGTATTATACGAACTTAATATAATCGTAATTATTTTAAAATAATTATTCAAATATTTGAAAATATAAATTAGTTAGGAAAAATGTGTAGGAAAATTTTAACATTTCATTGTATGATAATTTTATTTCAAAATAAGCTGTTAAAAGAAAAAAAAAATTAATAAATTATTAAAATACTTCAAACAATTAAATCATAAACGCTGTTTTCTTTTGTAAATCAAATAGCCTTATCACTATTAAACTTTTCTTTTTCAGCTTCAACGTCAATTCCGTAAGTAAGTAAACAAGAGATAATCGATAATATTAAAAGAGACACACAATCGATTGAAATAATAACCATTTTACTAGAATTACTTATTAGTACTTCTAAATACTTTTAATATCACTTTATTTCCTTTGGCTAATACCAAAAAATAGATAGATAAATAAATAAATAAATAAATAAGAAAGAAAGAATAATAATAATAAAAATATTCAGCCTATAAAGGTGAGCTACTTAAATATTATTTTATATTAAACGTCTCACGCATACGTAAGTATATATTCGATACTTTTAAAGAAACTTTGAAAGGAATGACAAGAAGTTTGTCATGTTTATTACAAAATAAGTCCATATATTTAAAACACGAACAAAGCAATTTTTTCGAATTACCTTTAGAAATATGTTATATTGGTTGCATTATTATAACATATATATGCACACAAAATATCTGAAATGTGTGCGCATGGACTTTGGAAATATTTCACAGCACATTGTTTGCAAATCAGGCAAAAAAAAAAAGACAAAATAAACCAAAAAAAACATTCAAAGATAAATCTACAATCCACATAGTTAGGTATATTAGTGAGAGCCCTATTGGCAAAGAATCTTCTTGTAAAAAAAACTAAAACTAAACTAAAATCTGATTTTATGTTTCTTTGACGCTTATAGACTTGACTTTCTTTAGAATACTTTTAAGTCACAAGTACTATGCTGATTTTGATGATACGGATACCTATTGGTGAAAAAATTGTGAAAAAAAAAATTCAAATTCGCCAATTGAATTAAGATAAATACATTTTGTTAACAACTGATCTTCCAGTATGTTTTATTAAAAACAATTTAATATTATTTCATAAAATCAAACCTTAAACTAAATAATATCAATAATGATATTATGAAGCATAACAATACCAAACATAGTTCAGAGCCGATATATATTTATTGAAAACTAAACGCAAAGATATTATAAATAATGCAAAAGTAGAGGATCAAACAAGCAGAGAAACATGCGAAAACAGTGGTTTGAATTTGTCGTTTATTTTTAAGTTTATTTGTTTTTCTTTTTCATTGATTTTTGAATCATTGTTTTGTGGTAGTTATAATATTTACCTTCACCGTCATCCAGATATACATTTATATTTTCTTTTGCCGTGCTCTAGAATATTATTTTAAAATTTAAATTTAATGCGGCAAATTTTACACACAACAAAACGAACCGCATATTATAAAAAGACTTGTTAGATTAAAGAATGAATAAAAAAAAAAAGGAGATGAAAAAAAAAACCGCGACAAGTTTTATTTTTCGATATGCTCTGTTACATATGTGATTTTATATGGAGTGAAAACGATCGGTGAATTATTAACATACAACGCAGACAAATAATGGTAATACAATTGGTTCCAAGTAGACCAATCAATGTAGTTAATTCAACTATATATATGGATAAATTGGACAAAATACTTTCGTTTTGTTTTTATATTAAATATCGAAAAGTATATTTAAGTACAAACAGACTGTATATTAATTTTCAAATTGTTTTTTTTTCTTTCTAAATTCCTTTATATGGAATTATTTGATACGCGGAATTTTCGGTGTCAAGATTATTGATGTTAATTAATTTTAATGAAATTTGTGACCAAGTGATATTTACACTTCTTGTTATTTTTTTAATTAAAACTCGAAACTCTCAACATTGAACATCGTACGATTGGATAACATTTTAATACCAAAGACATCACCGAATAATTTTTTTAAACTCATAACTTATATGCTAGTGATTTTAAGTAATTTTGAAATCAATTCAATTTTAAAATAATAATAAATTTTAAAATTAACTTATTTATTGGAACCGGTAGCACACAAAAATAATATCGAATTGAAAATAAAAAGGAGAAAATCTGTCAACAACATCAACCCCAAAAACATTAAACCAGTGAATTTATTTGTATATTTATCATCAATTTTCAAATTATGCGGTTTAAGATTGATGGCAAATTAATAACCCATCCAAACTATATATTATTATGTTTATATGTGTTGCATAATACAATAGAAGTTTGTGTGTTTGGAGTGAACATCTGGTCAACTCGTTTGGCCATCATCATATATGCCAAATTTATCATAGTTAACACCATATTGGCTAATCACTAAATTTCATAAAATGGGATAACATAGTTAAACATTATTTCTCTCAGTGGACGGGTCCAGCTTTAAATATTTATGGTAATGAAAAAAGTGTCATTAACGTAAGAGTTTAATCAAACCCTGAAGTGTTAAGACCTCATTTTGCATGAAAATATTATTTAATTTACTAATTTCTGAAAAAAATGTTAATGCAACAGTTACCATAAGTATAATTTAAAAAAACACATAAGATTGGTGTATTAAAATATAAAGAATACCTTAAACTTGGTAGGTATATAGAAAGGTAATTAAGAATGCTATTGGCTATTCAATATTACTTGAGCTATCTGCTATATATTCAATATGAAATGTCTGATTGTGAACCATATATTCTCGGTTCCTCAAAAGCTTATGTTTCATAAATTTTTAATAAACCCAAGCAATGGTTGAAAGTTTTTTTGTTTTTTTTACAATGTAGTTTTTTTTCTCATTTGCTACAAAACAATATTTGCAAAACGGCTATTATTTTCATTTTTTAACAGACCAGAGTTATTTACTTTTTCATATTGAACCTTAAATGAGAAATCATATAAACATATGATCAGTAAAATGCATAAAAATTGAGTTTTTGTTTGGCTTTTGTGGTAAAAAAAATTCTATTGATTATTTTATTAATAAATATGAAATATTGGTTGATTTAAAATTTAAGAATTGATTTAAATTATTTTTATTTTTGCATAACATTAAGGTTTAGCACCCTCAAATTTCTGCTCTGATTATTCAAATATAACTGAATGCGTAATACTCACATTCGAATAGTACTTCACAGAATAAAAAGTAATAATTTAATTAGAGTTCTTGCAATCGGAAAATTATTTTACATCAACTAACTTTGTTTGATTTTCCACTAAAAAAAAATCAAAACAAAAATTACAATTTTCCACGATAGCGACACTCTTTATTTTCACCACTCTGCTATTGTGGCAATTTGACAAGCTATCATGGTTCGTTAGTTCTATTTTGTGGGAAAAATATTTAATTGTTATTCATAACTGATTTGGTTTTTTAATTGAAACAATTGTGCAGATTCTCTTTTTTTTAACGTGAATATTTTTTCATAAAAAGATATGTTTTATTAAACGATAAAAAGACAATTAAAAAAAAAAAACAGAAATCAATGTTGATATAAATTTTTGCTATGTCATAATAATGAATATTTGAATAAGAGATATTTTATAGTTATTTTTTTTGTATATATTTTTATTAATGACCTTTTGGTATACATAGAAGATTTTAGTGCAACATCATGATGTATATGCTGACTTATTAGTCAAATTACGTCATTAATTAATAAATGTTATCAATATTATTATTATTATTATTATTTTCTCTAAGTCATTCCTTGATTAGCGAATATTAGCGAATACTTACATATTCTGGATATTTTGTTTTCTTTAAATATACAGAAATATTTGAAATTAGTAAGTTTTAAGTGCCTTTTAATATTATTCCGTACGTTGTGGTCAGAGAATGGCAAACCTATTGGAAAGTGCTTACCACAAATGGTAAGAAAATGGGCACTGAAAGATTGCCATGTCACACACCTATGGAAATCGAATATCAGTACAACATAGTTTTATGATGATTTTAGAATATACAAAGAGTATTTATTAGTCAGATATGTGAGTACAATTCGAAATTGAATAAACATAATTGATAATATTGTTGAACGGGACAAAATAATACAAATTGATATAAAACACACCGTTTTTCATGCTCCTGACAATTGAACTATGAATGTATTTATTGTTTTAATGGATTTAATTTAAGAAGACTGTAAAGATGATGGTGAAACTATTTTCACTGAAATTTTTCACAAATAATCGACTTTTTATAAAAAATCTTTGGACATTTTTAGACGGAATTAAAAAATTAATAAGTCAAAATTTGAAAAATAAATAGCAAAATGCTAGTTAAAATATTATCAAATAAGCCATAAGCTTCACGTGCTCCATGCTCATTTAACAACCATTATAATATTTGCTGTAATATTTTCCCTTGGAAATAGTCTTAGTTATATCTCATCTCAATGCATATAAGATTTTACTTATCTGAACTAAAAACGAACATTATGCTTTTGTTTCTATTTTAAGCCAATTGTAAATTAAATACGTTCATCAGTATATATAATATTCTTTTAATTTATGGTACTATATACAAATTACGTTTACTGAGCTGTTACTGTTAGAGTAAGTAAATAAGTGAGTTTATTTATATATATAAAAAAAAAACAAAAACATAAAAATAAAATGTGTTTTTTATCGTTTTTCTATAAAGATAATATCATGCGCAATGAGTTTTTATTACATTATATGCTTTGATATGGATAAAAACTCCGCCTTTACCATTGTATAACATATTTTCTCATAAAAATGTACAAAACCCGCCTTTTAATCGATTATCATTTTAAAACAAAACCAAAAAAAAAAAAAAAAAAATACATTTTTTCATTTTTTTATAAAAAAAATTTTTAATGGATATTAGGTAGAGATGGTGGCAGCAGATATATAAACACAAAAACAAACCTTGGTTTCAGAGTTCATATTAATATATTCGTTAGTTAGCTAGTTCTACAAAATTTTCTTTATTGGTTGGGCAAAAAAGCAGAAGAGAAGCTACTACAAGCATTGCTTTTCCAGTATTTAGAATGAAATTTGATCAAACGAAATAAAAAAAAAACTGTCAAATAAAATTTATTATTTCCTTATTTTGTTTAAAATTATTCTGAAGCTAAATAAAAATTATAAAATATTTTGAATGGCAAATAAATGATTGGAATTTCATTTTTATTTTAATCATATTAAATTGTATACTTAATATTATTGTTCTGTATACTTGTCTGTTTGTCACAGCGTGTCTATCATAATTTCAGTTACATATGTAGAAACTTTAGAAAATGGTCAATGAAACAAACATGATTCCGACCCAAAAATTGTAAAGCTTTTATGCAGAATTTATGATAAGATCGATTCTATTGAAATTATAAACCGTTTATTTATTTAACAAAATAATTTCTATCTAATTTCTATATTAATAATAATATATAATAAATAAGTAAGCATTTAATTTTTTTTATTTAGCAAACCTTTTGTTTCATTAATTGACAATTAATTTAATTTAAATTTTATGAACTTTACGGAGTAAATAAATAATAAATAAATAAATATAACCAGTATCATGAAATTCATTATAAAATTTTACATTAAATTAATTAAATTTCAGTACAAGAAAAAGTACTGCAGTACCATTAAATTTTATATCACATTCTACTTGCATCCTTGGCACCAATTCACAAAATAAATATTTTTTACTTTTTTAAGTTTTTGTACTTCAATAATAAGCGTTTTCTAGCAGCGATTCAGTAAGTTTACGCACAGTTTTGTGTCAAAGAACAAAGAAGATTGATAAAACTTATAGGTACTTAACTTACTTAAAAGTAACTCTGAATCGTTGCTCTAAGACGCTTAAAGCTAGATACGTACATACGATATTCTTAATTAATGTCAATATAATCCTTTTAATTTTTACACCATAGAGTCATATAGTCAATTTTATGCTAGTAAATATTATTAAATATAAATTGTAGTGTTTACTATATTTCTTTATTTTAATTATATTTTTTTTGTAATGATCATGATTCGATGTTACAACAAAGTTGCGCATGCACTTTTTTTTTTCACTTAATTAAAGGTCAACATGTTGATTTATGTTTTTGTACTGAATTTATGTTCTACTGTTAGTTTGTAACACAAAATTTAACGGCTATTTGATGGTCACTGACAAATTATAGGTTACGTTACATATAACATTTTGAAAAGCTTAACAATACTTTATATTCATATTTTTAATTTTTGTTATACGATGGCTATTTGAAATACATGAGAAAATTATAAACAGCAAGATTTAAGTGTAGATAATTGACACCCATAATATTTAGTCTCAATAATGTGATTTATACTCTGCTACTATATTATAGTTCGTAATGATTATTTCTTAGTAAATTATGAAATGTGGTCACCCAGGAGGTTTTACCAATAAGCTATAGCCACATAATAACGTTAATAATAAAAAATAATGTACGATTTTTACACATTAATTATCTTTATAGTCTATCATTTTTCATTTTAATGAAAAGAACAAATTTTATTATTATTGACAAGTGCTTACTACTTTTGACGATAATATAAATGCTGATTTGCTAAAGGATTTAAGATTTAAATTTTTTAAATAGCTATTCGAAAAAAGTAAAAAAACAAACAAAAAACACCAATGCAAAATTCTTATTTTGTGCAACAATACAACATACAATGTTATTTAGCTAATTTTATCGCTTGAAAGACGTATTCATGATATATTCGTTTTAAAGTATTTAAAAAAATTGTTTGTTCTCTTCTTCTTTTATATATGTATGTATATATAATATATATACCGTTACCAGTATACAAGAATACCAAGAAGAATAAACACTTCATTAATACTCAAGGCATAAATAAAGGGGACGATAGAATACACTCTGATACCAAACATCAGACAGACAAACTGTATTTACACTCGCTAATTTTTGTATAAAGCTAATTTAACATCATGTTTTTTTTCTGCGCCCATAAACTTAATAGCTCTTCAATTATTTCTCATTAAACTGCTTACTGATAAGCTGGGCGTTAAAATTCTTTTTGACTTCTTTTTTTTTTTCAAACATATATTTATATATATTTTTTTTATTTTCCTCTGTTAACACTTGATAGATCAAAACCATTTTAAAAATGTTTTAATTAAAAAAGAAGAGAAAAAGTTATAAAGTTAATTTATTTTTTCACATTACCATCCTGAAATCCCAACCATTTTACCCAGAAGAGGAAGAATTATGCAACTTGTCTATATATGATGTGTTCGCATTACGTTGTATACACAATATATTCAACTCGCATATATTACAGGAATTTCTCTATTCAGATAATAACAACATTTGAAAAGATATACGATCAAATTACCGCGAATTTATTCTCTACTAACATATTTATATATATTATTATTATCTATACATTTCAGTTTTCATTTCGTCGCGTCATCGTCAATCGTCTACGTCGTGTTAAATAAAAATCTGACGAAAATAAAAAAAATATGTATATATACATATATATTTCTCTCATTTGTTCAGCAATCCATATTAATCAAAATGTTTGTCACTATAAAAGATAAATGTCCAAAGCATGATATATTGACCATGAGTGTGGGTGGAAATAGGCAAACAAATCCCCTAATTTAACGTCGATTAGCCCTTTTCAAGAGTTAAGCTATTTATAGTGAGCGAGATATACATTTTGAATATAGCAGAAGCCAGAAAGTGGAATCTGAACAAGCATCAGATAGAATCAGATATAATAGATACATATTTACATAATAGTTTTGTATAAAATTTAGTGCGTTGAATCTATGACCGTTGTAAATATAGATAGATATTATGAAAAGGTAGATAACGATTTATTTGATGAGTGAATGTCTACGGATGTTTTTTTGTTTTATAGTATTTTAGACGTGTGCATTGACTGAAATACTTTTTGAAGAATCGATAGCAAAAAATTTCACAAAATCCTTTTTATAAATGAAAAAATAAAACGATAAATATCTAACGATTTTTGTATGTCATAAAGTATCTTGTATATAAATAAATATTTACCCGCTAAATAGAAAAAGAACTCTGCTCAGTACATTCTACGCTATGTGTATATAATGTTCAAGTGCATGTAAATATAATGAATATTCAAGTGTCGCATTGACTATGACTCTTCAATTGAGAATATTTCTTTCCGCATTCTATGGTTTTAAATAAAACGTTGGCGTATAATATTATTTTGAATGGCTTTTGTGTATGTTATTTTTTTAAGTTATGTAAGCACACTTGATTTTTACCTTTTTGACATAAAATTTAAATTATCTTTTCGCCATTTATGATGAGCTTTTAATATTTTAATATTTAGTCATACAAATCGGTAATGTCATTTAAGTATTTTCTTTTGAGTAATTTAAAAAAAAAACTGGATTTGTGAAATTTTTTTCTTGTATGATCTCAGAATTCAGCAAGCGGATTTTGATCATTATCGCAGAACACTCGCTGAAAAATATATAATATATATAAGCTAATTCCTTAAAAGATGTCTTTATTCACAATTATAAGGAAATTTCCAAGCATATTAATTGTCACATTTTCGATACTTCAACATTAACTCATTTGTTTTGATTTATCATATTGCTTTCGTTTATCGTTTATCTATTGTAAGGTAAGGCTTGTCATATAAAATCTATTATAATATATCGAATAGCCAAACCTCCACATTAAATTGTTCCATTCATATTCTACAATTTTCTAAAGCATTAAGTACACTTTAATGTTTATTACCTGGTAAAAATTTTACAAATTAAATGTGTTTGTGTGTTTGCCTATACTTTATGCATATTATACTTACGCTAACTCTAAACCAAAATAGAAGATACAACCAAAAATCGAAAAGTTTTTCCCGAGTACATTTGTTTGTGGGTGTGCATAACATTCTATATTACCTCAGCTAATATGGTGACATGTTAATCTTTCGTTAACCACTTTATCCTATGTAATTTATCCATATCTACCTACCGAAACCGTATATAAATATATAGGTTTCCCATTTGTTATGCACAACATTATATATTTATGCGGGAGAGGGATTATCACATCACATAAGGCTTAAAACAATATGTCGTTTCATTTTATATTATATTATAATGTTGAATTGAAATTGTATCTGTTGTTGTAGATATACGGTACTCACTTAATTTTAATCATTTACAAATTATTATATTGCGCTAATTTTCCGCGCAATAATTTTAAATGTGATTTATATTTTCGTCGTTTCGGAATCATTATAATGTCAAAAATAATGTGTAACATATTGGTTGTGGATTTGTCACAAACAGTTAAGCCGGATAAACCGAATAAGGATAAATAGTTTTTTTAAGTGTATATTTTACTATTATACCATTTCATATGTAGTGACAAGCAGGCCTTCCGACAGGATGAGAGAGGCTGAGGCCAAATCTAATTTTGCGACGCGAGGCCACTTATTTTTTCAACTCATTTTATTTTTAATATTTTTTACGTTTTTAAACAATATATATGTGAAAGAAATTTTCGATGAGGAAATAACTTTATATTTTAAGTGAGTTTGCAATATTTTGGCTTGTGACGCTTCTAGATAGCATGCAAAAACAATAAGAAACAATAACTATTACAAAAATCTGATTTAATTAAAAAATTGCTTTTCGGACTTTCTTCTGCGAAAATTCGCTAATTATTGGTGAGAAATTCAAATTTTGATCTATGTCACAGTTCATATTGAGCATACGTAGACCATTTAAAGGATCTCGATTGAGTACGCTAAAGGAACGTTCCCCTGAAGCTACTGAAGCAGATATACTTAAAAAAATCTTTAATGCAGTAACGATGTTAGGGAATAAACCAGCAAGTCCAAGTTCAAGAATTTTATAATTTAATTTAAAACTTCTCTTCCCCATACAAATAGTTGTGAAATTGCAATAAGCGCTGACGTGTTCGTAGTGGAAAAAGTTTTCATACAATCGATCTATAGAAAATGAAAGATTTTTTTGACG
This sequence comes from Catotricha subobsoleta, assembly GCA_011634745.2. Classification (NCBI taxonomy): domain Eukaryota; kingdom Metazoa; phylum Arthropoda; class Insecta; order Diptera; family Cecidomyiidae; genus Catotricha; species Catotricha subobsoleta. The sequence continues at coordinate 58,407 of JAABKK020001539.1, forward strand.
ATCATTTGCATGCAAAATTTTAAACTGGAAAAACGTCAAATAAGATAATGCCAAAAATTCGAGAACGATCAGAAAAGAGAGGCCGGGGCCATATGGCCTGGCTGACCCCCCCTGTCGGAGGGTCTGGTGACAAGTTTATACAAAAATAAAACATATTTTTTAATACATATATAATTGTTTAAAATAATGCAATCTGATAGATTCAAGCTCTGAAATGCATATTAAAACAAATACTGTGGATCAAAAAGATTGATGCATCATCGACCCCCATTTATTTTTAGAGATGCAACTTTCGTCCATACATCGTGAACTTCCAATAAATTTTTTTTTTTTTATAAATAAAATATTGAGTTAAATTACGATAAATATGAAATGAGTATTATATGGAGTGGTCAATGGTCATAAGCAAACCATATTTTGCATGCCATATTTATATTGACGTAATAATGGCTAAACGGATGGACGTACAGAATAGATTTCCATTATCGACCCCCATTTAATTTTAGAGATGCAACTTTCGTCCATACATCGTAACCCCCTCCAACACCCCCCTATAAAATTTTAGTCTAAAATTGTGATTTGAAAAAAAAATTGTACTGTTGGTGTTGGAGGAGAGTTTAATGTATGGAAAGTTGCATTTCTAAAATTAAATGGGGGGTCGATACTGAAAATCTTTTCTGTACATCCACTGGCTTAGCCATTATTACAAAATATATATATGGCATGCCATAAAAATATAGCGTTAAGTGTAGTATAGCGCCCCTGGTTCTAAACGACGGAGACGCACCAAAGTAGATGTAGGCTCATAGCCCTACCGGGGGAAATATATTAGCAATATAATTACTGGTCCAAAGATATTACGTAGGTTTGATTATTACAAAGCTCTGAAATCTGAGTATTGTTAGCTGCAGTAATAACATAAATTATTGATAGTAAACTCATTAATTATTTTGATCTTGAATCTCAGTTAAATTTCAAATAAAATTCTGTTCAATTTTTAGTATTATTTTCAGAGTAAAAAAGCCCAATCATCAGTTAAGTATTTAAACAATAAAAAAAAATACGAATAAGTTTTAGCTGGAAATGCATGATTTATAACGGTTATTTAAATTCATATACAAAAACCAATTCCAATATAGGGATTTTCAGCAGCTCTGTGGAAAACCCCTTTTTGATAAATGACCAAACTTTCGATGATATTATAAAGCATATTATATATAACAAAACTACATGTAGATTATGGCTACAACACCTCTATGCCGACACAAGTCTCATATTAGGTCCACAATAAATAGTATAAGTGCAATGCAGACCGAAGAATTATACGGAAAGGAAAGAGTATTATAATGATATACAACATGAAGGGATGGAAATGTTAAATTATTGTGAAAATTTGAAATGTGTTCTTCTAAGTATTGTTACTTCCTTGCATCAATGCTATAAGCAAGTGTTTTATAGAGTGGCTATATGTAGCATTAATTTGCATGGCATTTGAAAAGGTAGGGGACATGGAACTTATAATCATTAAAGAGATCATTTCATTTTTGTCAACTAACATTAAGATCAAGGTCGATTATAAAAAAAAGTTAAAAAAAAACATTAACTCTATTCTTTATATTAGCTGAATGGCAAAAAAACGAAGAATTTTTCATTTCAAAACGATAAGAAAGTTTTTTTTTAATGAATCTTTTATTCGTAATGTTTTAATGCACCAAATACTAAGTTTTAATGTTTTTCTATTGAAATGTAAAAAAGAAAAAAAAATTATATATATAAATGTTTATATATTTATATTAAAACATCCATAACTTTTCACATTTTTAATTAGGTAAAGGGCAATAATCACCCTTTTAAATTGCGGCCTTCTGGTTTTTTATTACTTTTTGTTTAATTAAATTGTCTTTAAAGATATTTGCGCCTGTTTATTTTTTTTTTCTTTCGTCTATTTTTATGTTACGAGGAATTTTTGAAACCCTTCTTTATTTTTGTTATTATTTTGTTATATTTTTATCCGTGTTTTCGTCAACAACAAAAAAAAAAAAAGTTGCGAGCTTTTCTGACTTGGTGGCTGGTGGGTTATTTTGATATAGAACTTTTATAAATATGCCCAGCATTCATAGAGAAAATGTTAACACCATTCGAGCAAAGAGTCGTATTTTCACTTAACAGTTATTTATTACCCTTTGTATTTACTTAGACATTTTTATCTTTATTGTATAAAATTGTCAAATAAAATGGATGTAAAAAGATATGTACCTAGTTAGAGAGAGTAACTGGAAAGTTACTAGCAATAGGTAGTCAGTTGTAGATGGGTATATTTATCGTGATAATAAAACAACGTTCTCATTGTTTTGTTTTTTTATTATTGTTTCTCTTGGTATACACACAGTGTACTTACGTATTATATATATTACTGATTAGGTACGAGATATTATTTTATGCTTACCGTTAAATTTAACTAAAAATATCTTTCGAAATTTAGTTTGTTTGATATTATTTTTAAATGTGTTCGTTTATTTTCTAACAAATTAAGCACATACATAATTTATTGGCTATTTTTTTTATTATGTTAATCAAATTGAGATTTTTGTGACCTTAATTTGTGCCACGGGTCATGAGAACAGCTGTAAATTCTTTATCTTTATTCCTTAGAATATACAATATACGTGTATGTTTACATTAGAAACAGTGTTTAAAATCTTTAAAACTCAGGATTATAGGATTTACTTGAACAGGCTAGGATAATTGCCAAAGCAGAACGAAATACTTTTGTGATGTTTTCGAGCCTCCTCTGGATTCACTAATTTTTTGTGATTTGTATATATGAAGTGGATAATAATAAGACATTTGTTTGTTCAAAGTCTTTATTGAACTGGAATGCCTTACCACTCGGTACCGTTTGGCTTGGAACTAATATACCCTCTGTATCGCATATGCAATATATGAAGAGTATGTATTTATAATAAAATTATTGGTTCTTTCAACAAAATATGGTTTCTTCTTTTTATTTTCTATTTCATATATTAGTGCAATTGGAATCTAATCTGTAGAAGAAAATAGACATAGAGAAATTCGTTAAATTGTTTAATATTTAGAGTTTAAGTCAAAAAACTATATTTTTCTCTTAAAAGTATTAACTAAAACGTAAAAAAAAATTAATGAACATTTTATTTATTTTGTTTAATTTAAAATATAAGCAAAACTACTCTGACAAAATTTTCATACGGAGTAGTATTTAAAAGCGTGGTATGCATATTTAATAAAGTAAATTCAAAAAAAAAAAATCATATTAATACCGAAAGAAATGAAATTATTCCACGTTGGTAACTTAATCACCAATAACCATATAACCCTATTATAAGTATACATAATATGATATTACAGCCAAGACATCTAACTACCTTCTCATAATATGAAGTTATATTTAAACTCAACATCATATTCTGCACAAAGTAAAAAGACAATAAATCAACAACGTAATATTCTGAATGATCGTAAAATTTTATCACCCTGATTTTTAAGTCATCAACAAAAGATTATGATTTTCGCGAGAAGCGTGAAAGCTTTAAAAGTGCGAATCCGTGATATGGCACACATGTTGAATATAGAAAATGATATTATATCGTTTTCAAATAAGTAAGAGAGTGAAAGATGCCTGAATGTAATGTTGATACGATATTGATACGGTTTATAAGAGGAAATAATAGTATTTGAAAATTACGGTAATATTAAATAAATGTGTTATTAAGATTTGAATATTGAATTTGAGAATTATACACGAAATAATTGAATATTCATAACATAAATGCACAATAATTTCATCTCATCATTTTTCGTGCACTACAAATTTTTTATCATGAAAACATCAGCAAAAAAGGACACCAAGGAAAAACACAAAACACTTGATGTTGTTTATTTTACATATAAATATAATGACAGACATGTGTCGCATAAAACATTTTGCATCCACTATATATATTGCACACACTGTGAACCACTACTCCGAATAATATTCAACAACATATTTGTTTGTGTATAACAAATATCGTCGTCATATGTATAAGTATATTGTATATATTAAAACCATATAGGTGTTGTAATATTATGTAACTTTCTAGTGTCACATAATATGTAATACATAAGGTTTTCTGGATGAAAACATGAAAGTTTGTTAATATCCATAATACAGAGATTAGATTGGAATAGATATGTGGATGATATGAGTTGACTGCATCGTGAATCAACACTAACGAAATATTTATTGTGTATAATACATACGAGTATTATATGCTTTGTTTTGAGTAACATATGGATAGAAGCAAATCAAGAAGGAAAATAAAATATTATCATTATGATTTTTAGAGGCAACAATCGTGATGTAATGATTTTATTTTTTCGTCGTTTTTTCTGAGAGTGTTTAGAAGTCGTTTTTGTCTGTTGCTGGCACATTTTATTTTCAAATTTATGAAATATTTTTTTTATATAGGATATTCTGTTGACAAAGGATAATTTTCTGAAGATATAAACATCAAAATAGCGATAGAAGTATTGACTTGGGAAGTAAAAGTTATTTATCGATGCAAATCAGGCGTACAAATAAATTTAAAAATATTATTAATTTTCATTTGGTCGAATTTTGCTGAATTGGTTTCACCACTTCTTGAAAGCAAAAAAAAAAACGTCGACCAAATTTTTATTAATATTTAAATTCTGTTCAATGCTATCTTTATGTTTTTATTTGCATCTATAGATATATTGTTAAAACATTGGTTATCCTAATTATATTCAATGATAAGCTAACTTATATAAACTTTTGTCTGCTCGGCCATTTCTTTTCCTCCAACACCAGAAAATTCATTTTACACATAAATTTAACGCTTATGGAAATTCCATTTTCTTATCTGAATAAATTTAAATTACTTTTTATACAATTGCAACTTTAGATATAAATATATTTCAATTAAATTGTTCACGTTACCGTTAAAAATCCTCATATTCTTCTCTCATCGCATAATATATTTTACATTAAATGTAAATTTTTTTTTGCAAGAAAATGGAGAAAAAAAAACAGAAGTGTTAAGCATAAAGTAAGTACACCTCCCTTTTGGAGTTTTACAACAGCTTATGTTTGCAGAATCTTAAATAGAGAAAAGCCACGTACTTAAATGCAAATAAATTCAAAGGCTTCAACAAAATCAATTTGTAAATTTTCCATAGTAAAGAAATAAGTATAGAGAGTAACCGGATTTGTTGAACAAAACGATAAAAAATATTTATGGATTATTATTCGAAATTAGAAGATTCGACTTTATATATAACTACAGAAATGAACAAAATACTTATCTCATTTCTAAAAGTATGTTTTCTATGTGCGATTTTTTTTTAATTGAAAATTATCCATATTTAAATATCAATCAAAATGATAAATTCCATTTGGTTGTGATTAGCATTGCTTCGGCATCCATCAAAAGCAATAATATTGCATATATATTCTTGTAATTTAATTTTCGCATATCGTATTGAAAATTATCGCCAAATAGATTATTGAAACTAAAATTGTTTTCGTTCAAACTGTTTTGTTAGAAATATTTACAAATTACAAATCGTCATATAACAACATAAATGTACAAATAATCATCATCATATTTTAGATAAAATGACCAGCGATATGATATTCAAAATATAATGACGTGACTCTCATAGTTGCAATATGTATGTGTAGAAAAACACCAAAAGTGACATTTTGACGGTCATTTTCCATTAAAAATAAACCGCAGCGGATCTGTGTTGTTGTCATATGGTTTTTCAATGGAAATATTATAAATATAGGTATAGATAGATATGGCAACTGTAGTTAGATAGTAGATGGTGGATATCAGTAATTTAGAAAATGTAAGCTTCATAATTATATATATTTTTGATGGCATGTTGTTTAAAATTCTAGATGCTCTAATTGAAAAACAGATTGAATTTATAATATTGTTTGTTTTGAATATGTTGAAAACGATAAATAAACAGAAAAAATATTTAGCTATTTTGTTTTTGTGATAATTCTAGAGATATATTTATGTTTTCTTCCAATTTTATTGCAATTTTGATTTACTGGAAAATTATTTAAGCATTATAGCTATATTCAATTTTATCCAATTATCGAAATTCGATAAAATTTAAAAATTTAATGGTAACTCATCATTCATTTAAATATATTTAAAAGACCCCAAATCAAATATAAAACTTAAAAAAAATTATATATATAATAAATAAACCTATGTAGCTCCCCTTGCAAAGTATTTTGTTCAAATGTGAAAACAGCTGTTGAATTCAATGACTACACTAAGCATTTGTGTAATATATATTTCTATATCAATTTATAGATGTACAAATGGTTGTATCAACACTTAATAGTCAATGCTTATATTTGCGGATGGGGTGAAAATGTTTGGTGCAAAGAATTTGATAATTGGGGACGATGGTATAAGCGCCCTCGTAACCTATATTTATTTTATACAAATATTTATGTTCGGAATATACTAATGTATAGAAATAGATCTTGCGAAATTTGTCAAAAGAATTAAAAAAAAAAAAAAAAAAAAAAACTAAATAAATAATCAATATAAAGCTGTTTGGAAAGAGATAAATATTTAATCATTTGATATAGTTTATAGAATTTTCTTTTTTAATTTTAATTTCAAACAATTTTTTTTTTTTTTAATTTTTAACAAGAATTTTGCATATTATTTGCTGAGATATGAACGAAGATTGATTAACGGGTGAAGTATTTGAGGTAATTTTATGAAGCCCTACACTTTTAGAAATATCAAGAATGAGATGGATATAGATAATATACAAACTAGTTTTAATGAAAATTATAAAAGAATCTTTTTTCTTTTATTATTATAGAATTGTATAATCGTACGCACTGTAGCTCTGTATTGCCATATATGATTCGCCACTTTTACTAATTGTATTTTCGAACATTTTAATAATGCAATATGTATAGGGCTTACCTACATATTGATAAAATGCTATATGCAGATCTACACTTTAAATTTTAAAATGTAGTGTTGCAATCATCTATAGGCAATGCAAAAACAACAGCAAAATATTTCATCTATAAGATCTACTGACATTCCAATATCAAATTTATAAAGTGTTACGTGGTAAAGATGACTAAAACTAAAATTAGTGAATGACAATTTGCAACTTTTCTTCTTAAAGCTATAAAAAAAATGTTAGTTAAAATTTTATATACGCATATAATCGAATGTGGGTTACCCTACTGACAATTTGACGGAAAATCCTTAGGAAAATCCGAACAATGTTTGGAAAAATATCCTAACAATGTTCGGAAATCCAAATCGGATATTTCTAAGGATTTTCCATACCAAATGGTC